>CAIGQW010054193.1:1180225-1196118 GCA_903798125.1 Danio choprae
TATATATATTAGTTAAATAATTAAATGTTTTTGATGGTCATTTGTTAAATGGTGTTTGGTCTTGACACTGGGCTCCAGAGTGACAGCACAGGTAAACTGGGTTTCCATGAGTTTAAACACCTCTGGAACAACATCAAGAAATGGCAGGTGAGTAACTGATGTTACATCGCAGCTAAAAGATTTGTGGAAGTGTGAAGTTTTGATTCAAGTAAAATGCATTTGTGTGTTTTTGATCTAGTCATGTTTTATTTAGACTGTACGCCAGAAACTCTGCATTAAAAGTAAATGGATTTACAGCTGAATCTGTTAAGAGACCCCAGTTAACATAGTGAACTCCTTGTCTCATAGGCCATTTATAAGACTTATGACAGGGATCATTCAGGAACTATTGGAGCAGATGAGCTTCCAGCTGCCTTTAGAGCTGCAGGTAAATACCCACTGTTCATCACAACATACCCATATTTAATGATAACAGTAATATATTTAATTATGTAATGCATTGCATTAATGTATTCCATTAATGTATTGCTTAGAGGCTTGGTGTGTAAATCTAGTGTAATCTAGTTTCAGTCTAGTGGGAACTGGACCATGTCCAAGGGTTAATTCACTGTTGGTATTTTAATTAAACTTGTCTGTCCATGCAATAGAAACGTTTTTATAATATATAAATGACTAGACAAAATAAAATAAAAAAAGACCATTTTGACACCCGTAATCTACTGGAATCAATCCAATGACAAAAAAATGTGGAAGTACGATCTGTAGTTTTAACAAAAGCCCAGGAATTAATAGAAGTCTGTCGACACTGACAAACTAACCAGGAGATCTGGACACATTGTTTTTATTACATACACCACTACCATTGTAGCAATGAAATTTAGCATACTTGTAATAGATGAACTTCCAATATATATATGCATGATGGTGATCAAATTTTTAACTGCATGTTTTTTTTTTTTTTCCTTTTATCTTTTACGTTGACAGGTTTCCCGCTGACAGATCAACTCTTTCAGATGATTATTCGCAGATATAGCGATGAAAGTGGAAACATGGACTTTGACAATTACATTGGGTGCCTTGTGAGACTTGACGCCATGTGCCGTGAGTAGAGTCCTGAAAATGTTAATAAAGAGAAAGAAAAACTGTATAGTTTTATATTTGTTAATTTCTGATTATTGTTTTGTTTTTTTGCGCAAAGTAAAAAAAAATAAATAAAAAAAACTCCAGAAGGACAGAGTAGAGTAAATACAGGAAATGATGAGGGAGTAACAGGATTTGGAAATGTAAACACTAATTTATCTTGTTATTCGATGGTCTGTTTAGTATCAGTTTTATGCACTGAAAGCCACAGTGGCAACTTCATATCGAATCTTTGTATATTCCTGTATTATATTTGGTTTTGTGCCTTGAAGTTCACATCTGCTGTCATGTGCAGGAACTGGATGATGAGTCAGATTCCACACATAGGCACTATAAATGCTTATCCAATAGAATGTATTCTAGATTTGCACCTCCCCCCAAATACCACATGTATTTGAATAGCAAGCGTGTTAGTGGGGTGTAACATATAAGCTGCTGGAACACTGTTAGCAGCACAAGAGATTGTGAGATTAATGTTTTTTTAATCAAGATTTACTCAGTTTGGTTAATTGTTGCTCCCCCTGCAGGCTTTGGGAAATTCCGTGATATTGATTTCTTTACATTGTATAAGGAGATCAACTAGATTAAATTCTTGAATAAGATGTTATTTAGTTCAGTTTCAGTAAATTATTATTATTATTATTTTTTACTCTGGATCTGAAAGTTACTGTGTGTTTTTTTTTGTATAGTAGCCCTGCAGCATTTTAAAATGGATAAATGAAGAAATTTATTTACTAATGCATTAAAGATATTTATTCATGTCATCTTGTGTTGACTCCAGACGCCTTCAAGACTCTTGACAAAGACAATGATGGTACAATCAAGGTCAATGTTCAGGAGGTAAGAGACTTTTTACATTTTATAACTCAACTTGCATTGCCTTAAAAATACTATCAGATAAAATGTCGACCCGTCTCTTCACAGTGGCTGCAGCTGACCATGTACTCCTGAGTGATGGGCCTGCATGTGGTTGATAAAGCAACTTATGATATATGCAATAATGACTCTGCTTTACACAGCACCCTTTTTTATTTTTCACACTGTATCCAGCATATAGCAGTCATTTTACAGAGACACCAGCATTGAACTGGTTATTCACTGGGACGGATTCTCATTACGGTTTTACTTTTACCAGTTTTAGTGCATTTAGTTCATTGTTAGAACTGTTCAACATTAAACTAACCAAAGAATGAAAAATTACAAGAAATGTCAAATAATATTAACAAAATATGCTCTTATGAAGCATTTATGCGCAGTCACAATTACGTAAAAAACTGTATTACATATCTATGTTGTCTATGTTTTGGTGCCATACTAACATTGAGCCAATGGGGGATGCAGGAGATAAAGATATTGCCACAAATGTATCATGATCTGGTTTCAAGTGCAATTGTATATTAAATAAAAATGCTGAAAGTGATGACTTCTTGTTTTTTTTAAATTATTAGTTTGATTATTGATTTTGTTCACAATTGATATGTTTTATAAAGTAATATTTTGTCTGTTTCTATATTAAATATATCTGGCATACATGCCAACTGTAATTGCTATAAATAAAAACCATAAACGTATTCGTAAAACCGCGAAGATTTCAGTTAATGAGCCCCTACCGTCATCTTTGGTAAAGCGTGTGTGCTGAACCTGTAGTGGTAAAGCGAGCACCAGCGCCACTGATACTGTAGTGGCCACACCTGGTAACTACACCCACCATCTACGCCACGGAAAACAGAAGCACATGTGCGCATGCGCTGCGCATACGCTGCTTTCTACGAAGTTTTCTGGGGCGCAACGCAAAATATTGATTACATTTTGAGCAAACTGAGGTATTTATTCCACGCTTTAACCTTTTAAAGTACCCCAATGTGCCAACGGCTTTTTAAGAGTTTGTTAACTGTTCCGTAAAGTGACTATGGTCCCACGTTTCGTGTAAAATAGCAAGCTAGCTTAAATAGCTAGACAGTGGAGCAGGTTGTAGGAAAATGAGGGCGAAATGTCCTTCCGCATTCAAACGTTTTGGTTTGTTGCGATAAAATATTAGATTTTGTGTTGAGAAGCGTGGACTATTTTAGCTAGACAGCAGTTGTGTTGTGCTTGGGGGTGTTTGTTCGTGGTTTAGTTCAGTTGTTTTATCACGACGGCGTTTCCTCGCGGCACAAAGAGAGAGATCTCGTGACCGTGAATTCGCTGTGTTTATTAATTCATATAACTACAGTTCAGCTCGGCGGAGACGAGCGAGTGAATGAATGAAGAGACGGTTGTGGTTTAGCTGCTCTTTCTTCCGGTACATTTATATTATCTCGTGGTTGGAAATCAAAGATTTTTTGATTTGAACTATTAATGTGAAATATTTGTCACTTAACGAGACGCTGATGTCCAACGCGTGATCACCTTTTACAGAGTCTATTAACTTTACCTTGGTTAAAGTTGGAGATTTTATACACTCGCTAATTTATCAAGCATGCCGCAACATCGCCTGTCGTTCGTTGTGAAAATGACAACAAAAAATCCAGATTGAGATTTGGAGATGATTACAAGAAGCACGAGCACGAATAAATAATTTCTCAGAAATATGAAATTATCCCTAAAACCATATATCCTCAAAACGTAGGGCAACACTTAATGTAGATTAAAAATAAATTATGAAATTAAGATAAAACTAGTTTGCATATTTTCAAGAAACATCTATTTCCTAAAGGTATCTGATATATTTAATTTGTTCATATATATTTTATATTCATATATATTCATATATAAAGTTTTTAAGGGATATTTTGGGGTATTTGAATTACTTGTCATGACCATTTGTCACAGGTGTTGCATAAAAATAACATCAACAAAATTATTCCTGTATTGAATACATTTATTTTGGTTTACACAACATGTTTCTTTTAAAAACACTTTTAATTTTCTGACAGTTATGTTATATTATATTTTCTGACAGTTATATAACTTTCATTCATTTAAAGGATTGGTCCGTACTTGCTAATAATAAAAACAGATTGACTCAGATTGAGTTTTATGGAAATACACATTTAATAAGAAAATAAATGAAGCAAGAGATTGCACCCAAACATCTGTTTAAACAGAATATTCAAGTCCTCAAATAATCATGTAATTCAGTTAGTTAAATTTAAACTAAATGTCTATATAAGTAAACAGGGTTTAAATGGTAAGCGTAATTTTTAGTCAACAAAGTTTGTATGCTGAAATCTGCTTGTGATAGTAATTCAGATCAACTAGTTGTTTAATTATCATTCCTTCACTGTACACAGACTCCCCCTAGCTGCAGAGAGGGAGATCTTCTGCTGTGAAGATGTCCGTGTCCTCGCTCTACCTCAAACAAGACAACATGGTGCGCTTCAAGAGGAGAAAAGCACGTTTCTCCTTCAGTGAAGTGCACATCCTGCTGGACGAAGTGCGGAAAAACCGACACATTGTTGTGGGTGAGTTTTACTTAATAAACTTACCTTAAGTTTTATTTAGTTTGACAAACCACCAGATTTTTTAATTATATAAAATCATTAATCTTGTAAATAATGTTTAATCTCAGTCCTGAAAAAGTTCACTACAGCTTGCTTCAACACGCCTGTCTAGAAGTTTCTGTTTTGCTTAGTAAGACCTTGATTAGCTGGTTCATTAGCTGCTGTTTGTTAATAGTAGGAGTTAAAATCTTCTATTTGTAACAAACACCAGAATACAATCTCCAAATAACACTCCTCTGTGTTTGTGCGCAGGTAAGTTTAACGCCGGCATTCCCTCAGACGTGAAGCGCAGGAAATGGGCCGAGATCACAGCACGTGTGAATGAGATCGGAGAGTGCGACAGAGAAATCATGGAGGTCATCAAGAAATGGTCCGACCTCAAATGTGACACGAAGCGCAAAATTGCTGCCCAGCGGACTGGTACGTTGGTGTCCCAGCGACTGGCGCGGTCCAATATTGAACTGTCCCCGATGGAAGTCATCGTGGAGTCAATCCTGGAACTGGACAAGAAACCATGGGAAGCAACACAGAGGTCCAGATCTCGCAGCCACGAAGAGCAGGAACCCGTGTGTGAGGATGAGGATGAGGAGGATGGGGGCTTTGTGGGAATGGGGTCCGTCAACAGTTCTCCAGGCAGAGGGATGGATGTCGGAGGAATGCCTGCTACTACAAGCGGAGCCGGGGGTACAAGTGAGATGCAGTTTGATGGCACTAAACCTGGAGGTAAACAAACTGAAAACACATGAAGGGATAGTTCACCCAAAAAATTTATTCCCTCAAGTGGTTCCAAATCCAAATCAAAGAGTTTCTATCTTCTGTTGAACACAAAAGAAGATATTTTGAAGAATGCTGAACACCTGTAACTGCTGACTTCCATAGTAGGAAAAAACGATGCCGTGGAAGTCAATGGTTACAGGTTTTTAGCATTCTTCAATATATTTTCCTTTGTGTTCAACAGAAGAAAGGAACTCGTAAAGGTTTGAAACTAGTAAAGGGTGAGTAAATGATGACAGAATTTTAATTTTTGGATGAACTATCCCTTTCATGCCAACTACAGTACGTTTCAATGAGTGCCCAATGAAGATATATTTAAAAATAAAAAACATTAAAAGTATATTCCCAAAACTTTGAACACTTCAAACATTTCAGATAGTGATGGGACAATGGTGTTGAAGGCAGAGCTTAAGTCCACAAACAGAATCCTTGCGTAGTTCCCTGGTTTGTCTAGATGTTGTAGGGTATAATGCAGTCCCATGTTGACTGCATCATCCACAGACCGGTTTGATCTATAGGCAAACTGCAGAGGGTCCAGCAAAGGTCCAGTGATGTCCTTCAGATATGCTAGCACCAGGCATATAATTATATATAACTGTTTTGAAAATATGTTTTTGCTTATTTGATTCTAGATCGTGAATCTCACATAGACTCAGATGAAGACAACCGTGACCTCTTCCCATCATCCTCTATGGCGTCTGTCAGTAACTCTTACTCCGAGGAGGATGGAGGAGCATCCCGAGGCAGTGCCGGTCATGTCTCCTCCACAGCCACAGCTTTTACTAAAAGACCCTCTTCATTCTCTGGTGTGGAGCCAGACAGTTCACGTGAGCAGTTAGCACACAACGCAAGCCTAAGCGTGCAGGAGCAGCATGCCACTAATGCTCTTCTGACCACAGTCTCGCGTTCCCTGGAGCTTCTTGCAGAGTCCATGCATCAGCTCACAGAGACGCAGCAGGAGTTTGCGCGTGAATCGTTACAGCTACAGAGGGATACTGTTCAGGTTTTGCGGGAGTTTGCTTCAGGAGCCATAACAATACTGCAGGAGAAAGTCAATGGCAAACCTGCGTTGTGATGTGAAACTTATTTATTACAAAGAAACGGTGACCAACAAGCTTCACAGAATGTGACCCGTTGTTGATGTGATACTGCATACAGATGACGAATATTATGTGATATAAGAAAAGTCAAAATACTGTGATTCTATGCGGAGACAAAAAGGCTTTTGTAAGTTTTGACTTTTTTTTTACCTAAACAAAACAGTGTTTTTGTTTATAGTCGAGTGCAAAAGAAATAGTCTGACCACTCCAAAATTGTTAGCTGAAATTATGTTCAAAAGGATTTTGGTTATGATATGGTCTTCCACAACAAAATAATACTTTTTTTCACTAAATTCACAATGTTCTCACATAGGAAGCATTAGATTCAAGATTCAGACTCAGAGGGCCTATTTAAAAAAGAAAGTATATTTAGGAGTGACAGTGACTGTAACTGTGGCTGATTTAATCACTTGAATGCTGCTTTAAGAAGCTTTTTATTTCCTCAATCACATATTCCTATTTTTTGGGACAGTTCACTCAAAAATGAAAATTCCCTCACCATTTGCTCACGATCAAGAGGTTCTACATCTTTATAAATTTCTTTCTTCTGTTGAACTCAAAACGAGATATTTTGAAGAATAAGAGCGAAAAACCGACGTTTGACTTCCATAGTCAACACAAAAATACTATGAAAGTTGATGGCTGTTTTTTGTAAATGACGACAGACTTGTTCAGACAGCAAATAAAAAAATACTAAAAAATATATACGTCACATGAAATGGTGTCTAAGGACAGCTAAAACTATACAGTGTAAAAAAAAACAGTTTGAGGCATGCAAATGAAATATGTCATGTTTTGTCTAAAAGGACATTGTTTTCCATGGGAACTTGTTTTTTTTGTTTTGATTTGTATATTGATTTTCAACATGAAGTGGGACAAATGTACATCTCTAGGAACTAAATTTGACTTTTCAAACGGTTAATGCCGTCGTTTTGTCTCTAGAGGGCGGTGTGTCTTTTCATTTACTCAATATATTGCTCAAATGATAATTTTACTGTATGGGTTTCATCAAAATCATCGTTGTTTTCCCCCCCAGCACTATGAGATTTATGTGTGTGAGAGTATGTTTGTTTTCTGAATTAAATCGGCTCCTTACCTGAGCTAGATAATTCAATAAATTATATTTAAACACTTAGCCTGATGTATGTTTGTTTTTTTTTGCTGTTGTTGTGAACACGTATAGATTTTTGTGTCTGCACATCAAGTCTTTCACTGTAGGATTTGGGCAGGAGTGAAGGATGAGTGATCAGGGCTCAAGTATTGTTCTCAGCTCTCCAGGGTTCAAGAGCTCTGCTTAAACAGCTGCCGATGTGTGTGTGCTTATGCGCTGATGTAGAGCTGTGGTTGGGGAATGCTGTGTGTGTGTGTGTGTGTGTAAGACGGCAGCTGGTAGCCCTATTGTGTTGTTTAGGGACCTCTGTTGAAAAGAAGTACTGTATTGTGTGTGTCTACAAATTGTGAATATGTCTGTATAATGTATCAGTCATTTATCATAAAGGCCATCACTGACAAGACAACTCACCAGATGCACAATAATGGCTTTTTTATGCTTTGGGTTAGGTTGCATTAAAATAGCTTTTTTCCACGTTGGTTTTTTAAAAGCTGGTTTAGTTCTCTGTTATTTTAGACAAGTAGAAAATATAAATAACCTTTTTACACAATCAAGCTTTTAATGGTATTGATTTTATATTGAAGCAGTGTCATGGATCTAATTTAGACATCTCTAGAAATAAAACTATTACATTTAAAGGGATAATTCTCTCAAAAATCCGATCAGATCAAAGTTTTTTTATATGCTGAACTTAAAAGAAGACATTTTAAAGAAAGCTGGAAACAAATATTATAGAAGTCAAGGTTACAGGTTTCCAGCATTCTTCAATCATCTCCTTTTGTGTTCAACTGAGGTAAGAACAGGTTTGTGACAAGGGGTGGATGAGAATGAGTAAGTCAATTGTCAGTTTTGGGTTCTTTTTAAGAGTGAAAACCCCGGTCAATTGTTCTTTTGCTTTTTTATATGTGAAGTTTTCTTAAAACAAATAAGGTGAGAAAATATTTTTATGAGAGAATGTATTTTAAGGACACGCTGAATTGATATTTTTATACAGTCTCAAAAATAAAGCTTCCTTATTTTCAATGTTTGTTTGATAAAGAACTTATAACATCCAAAGAATCTTTTCATAAATAATAAAAAAAAGGTTTGTTGAATTTTTTATTAATTTTGGTAAGCCAGAAAAGTTGTTTTTAACTTTCTAGAATCTCAATATTAATGCGCCACTGTTTCTGCAAACATAGCGAGCAACTTAACTGTTTTTACCATTAATAATAATGGGCGTATTGATCATCAAAACAATTCAAATGTTTTCTGAAAGATAAAGTGACACTATAATCTGGAGCTGAAAAGGCATAAATATAATTAGAGTAAATATAAATTATATATGTATCTCAATTAAAATAAATGAATTAAATGATAATGACTGGTAATAATATTTAACAGTTTTACTATGCCTTTTTATCAGCCTTAAAGGGATAGTTCACCCCAAACTGAAAATGTACTTGCCATCAAGAAGATATTTTGAAGAAAGCTAGAAAACTGTAAACATTGACTTCCATAGTATTTGTTTTTCCTACAATGGAAGTCAATGGCTACAGGTTACAGCTTTCTTCAAAATATCTTCTTTGTGTTCAACAGAAGAAAGAAAGTCAGGTTTGAAACAAGTAAAGGGTGGGTAAATATTGACATAATGTTCATTTTTGGGTGAACTATCCCTTTAATATGCACAAGAGGCTTCTAAATGAAAAAGCTTAATGACCCCAAACCCTGATTTCTGTGTGTTTGAAGGTGATTTTTCTGTGACGCTGCCACACATCAGCTGCCATCTGGAACAAAAGAGGCGGAGCATGAAGCAGCAGCAGTGGATAGATTTATCGATCCTTCTTTTTTCCAAGTACAACTCTGTCTCTCCTCCCCTTCTTCTGTTGGTCCGCTGACCTCTTCACCTTTTCTTCTCTCTCTTTCACCCCTGCTGATTCTCCTGCCCTCTCTCTTTTATCCCGCATCTGTCACTCTGCGTTCACTAATAACCCATCGCTGCCTCTGCTGTGAGGCCGTTTTCCTCCTCAGAGGTGCAGAGAGGGGCCCGCAGCCTCATTCAGGCCCATTCAACTGCATGAGCCGAGGGGCCGCGGTGTGTTCACTGCACCTGTTCCCACATCTAACCACAAGTTCATATTTTTGCTGTTCACCTGTACTTCATAAATTTTTGTATTTACTTTTTATTTTTATTTTCTGGCTTCCACTTTTTATATTCACTTCCAGTTTTTTAGCTGTACTCATCAGCTTGTTATGATTCTAGGTTTCTTACCATATTATTTTACTGTTTTATTTTAAAAAACTGTTTTACTGTTTACTGCACTTACTGCTGATGAATATGGGAAGGCTCATGAATTCACAAAAAACTGTTTACTTTCAGCTAAAAACAAGGTGGATGTTAGATTTTATGTGTTTTGTTGGGTTTAAATTATAATATGATTAGCTTTTTATGGTTTTAATAATTATTATTATTTGTCAACGCATGTATTGATTATTATTTCCATATTATAAGTCAGCGACTGTGATATGGAAAAACACCATTAATAAATAATATTAAATACATGTTTAATTGTATTTGTTATTCTATATATTGTATTTAACATAATAACATATAAGTTTTTTTACTTTATTGTTTGTTCAGTTAGAATTGATATTTCATTTTGGTAGATGCAGATATATACTGAGGAAAAAAAACATTTAAATGTAATCAAAAATTAGTGTATATTTTACAAGTAGTTTCATTCTCTTTAGTCTTATATTTCTCATTTATTTCAGTGCGTTAATATGAATTCCTTTATAATAAATTCTGAACTTTACTCCTTTATTTATTCATTTTTCTTTGGCTTAGTCTATATTTCAGAAGTTGCCACAACGGAATGAACCGCCGACTATTCCAGCATTTATTTATCCAGCTATTTTACGCAACGGATGCCCTTCCAGCCAATTCACCTATAGCGCATGTCTTTGGACTGTGGGGGAAACCGGAGGCAATCCACACCAACACGGGGAGAACATGCAAACTCCAAAAAGAAATGTCAACTGGTCCAACCGGGGCTCGAACAAGCGACCTTCTTGCTGTGAAGCGATAGTGCTAGCCACTGTACTGCCCTAAACTTTACTATCAATTTCTTACTGAAAACTATCTACACCACTTGCATATAAAAATATTTTTCAGTATTAAATAAAGATTTTCAAGAAATATTCTTTAAAGGTACTACTTCATACTTAAAAGTGTTCAGTGAAAACCATCTACCCGCTTGTTGTTATTTTGATGCTGTGATTGTGATAGTTGCATTTGATCAAATACAATTTCAATCTTTTAAAAATGTCATGCTTGAAATGCAATTTCTTTGTAGTACATTTTGAAAATCACTAGTAATTAATCTATAAATTATTTTTAAAGTTTTTTTTTTAGTTTTTGTACTTCAGCATTCTTAGTTTTATATCTGTGTCTTTAAAAAAATAACTCAAATAGACTTTATTTCTAACAGACAGCTGTTGTTTCAGTGCGTTGTAGAATTTACAACAAATTTTTTAAGGGGAAAAAAAAAGTTGAAGGAATGTGATTTTTTGTCAAACATAATACACTAATCTTTGCTTAATTTGCAACGTCATGAAATAAATGTGATTAAAAATGCAAAGACATAAACCGAGCCAGACTCAAATGTGTATGTCCCATGAGCACGGACACTGACCACGAGACCACGACTCTGACCAAATGTGTTTTCCGCTGTGTGCTTCTCTGGAAATGGCAGATCTGTCTCTCTGAGATTATTCCTGTCATTCTTACTTGAACACAGCAGCTGCATGCACACACGCACACACACACACACACACACACACACACACACACACACACACACACACACACACACACACACACACCAATCATACGCACATTTACATAGTTTGATCATAGGCCAAAGGTCAGCACATCCCTCAAGGCAAGTAGATCCTGTTCACGTGCATGCAAGTGTGTGTGTATACTTTTTTGTGTGTGTGTAATTATTTTTGGGGACAAATGTGTACCCTAAAGTGAGCAAAACCTGACAAATTATTTAAAAAAACTACCATAGAGACATCCCTATTTTGTTATCTCTTTTTTTATTGTAAATATGCGGAAGATTTTCTATGAGTGTAGGTAGAATATGTATAACTATATGTATATAAGTAAGCTACGTAAGTGTGTGTGTGTGTGTGTGTGTGTGTGTGTGTGTGTGTGTGTGTGTGTGTGTGTGTGTGAGTGTGTGTGTGTGTGTGTGTGTGTGTGTGTGTGTGTGTGTGTGTGTGTGTGTCCAGTCTGTCATCCCAAAGGGCTCAAGGTTCAACAGATGCAGATAGAGAGTGTGTGTTTTCAGGATGCTGGTCCACTGTAGGTCACTAATATTGACTAATGTGTGTGTGCGTGAGTGAGTGAGTGTGTGTGTCCTTTGGGAGCTGGTCTTCAGGGCGAGCAGATGTCATGACGTGTGTGGAAATCTTGGGTCGGGTGTCATCTATAGGCTCGAATGAGGATACGGTGAAGAAAGTGAATGAATCTGTGAGGTTGTGTGTGTGTTTGTGTGTGTGTGTAATCAGATATTTTTAAGTGTGAGGATTGTGAATGGACATCAGTCTGTTTGGGGGCTTCAAATTTTGGTGAATAGATCTGCAGTCAAGTCATGTTCACTTTTAATTAGTTAAAGTTATAATCATAAAAAAGTGAAAATTAGGGCTGAAAGCCCTGCAGTGACCAAACCTTTCATCAGCAGAAAACAATCAAAGACAAGACTAACCTTTGCTGATGAGCATGTGAGTTTGATGGGAAACAATTTGTTTGCTGTCCAACTTGGAAAAGACTGAACCCAAAGTGTGTAAAGAAGTCAGCGAAAGGTGGAGGAAGAAGTGTCATGGTTTGGGGGATGTTTTCTGCAGCAAAACAGTTAAACAATGACATGGCCAGGTCAGTGTCCTAATCTAAACCTGACTAAAAATCTATGACATCTAAAAATACAAACATCTTGGCTAAAACAAGACTAAATCTGGGCCGTCAGTGACAATCTAATAGACGTCAGAGAATAGCCTAAAACTAGACTAGTCATCAAACACACAGGAATGAATGACTACACATGTAAAGTCTGTCCAATCTGTCTGGTCTAGTTTTGGACTATTGTTAAGCGTCTATTAGATTTTCACTGACAGCCCAAACGTAGTCTTATTTTAGCCAAGCCATCTACGTTTAGATATCTATTAGACGTCTGTTAAACACAAGATTTCTTGGTGGGTTATAACTTAAAAACCCACTACAATTAACTGTGAAAAGGACTGAAAAAAGAGCTTACTAAAACCACAGCACATTTGAGGCCAATCAGTGCAGGGTCCTGTTCATTTTTGACTTCTGTAACCTTCCAAAATTTCAATTGTAATCATATTCAATTGTGTCATAAAATAATCACTCTTCTCTCATTTTTGTTGTTGTTGTTGTTGTTGACGTACCTTGGTTAATAATAATAAAAAAAAGTTCTTCTGGCAAAGGAACCGCAACTAAAATTCCTTTGAAATTCTGAACACTGAAGATTACACTATGTCTGAAAATAAAATCAGTTTTTTATATATTGTCCTTTCATTTTGATCTCAGTTGTATAAGTTTTGAGGTTTTATTGTAAAAACATTTTACTGGCCAAGATAATTGATATAACAATGTCATGACAAAGCTTCTGATTTACCGCCTTATAAGTGATTGAAAATGTCTAAGAGAAAAGTCTGTGTGCATGTTTTTTTTCTTTGCAGGCCATTTTGCATGCACACATGTGAGATTTGAGGTGTCTGGGTGCAGGGTCATAAATATGTATATATGCATGTGGAGTGAAGGGTGTTCTGGGGTTCCCATGCTCCTGCCACGCTTGTGTCCCACCTCAAGGGACCTCCATCCCCCAACATCCACGTTACAAGACACAAATCAGTCATTGCCCATCTGCACCACACAGACAAAGAGTCAACACACACATACACTTATGCAATAATTCAATGCAAACACAGATACAAACACCCGGTCATTGTCTTACTCAGATAACCTTAATAACAGATGCCTTATATTAGATTAGAAGTAGAGTAATTGCACAATATTAATGAAATGCATCCACTGAGAATCTGTTGTGCAGTCACTGGTTCTTCAAGCCGGACCTTTTTCTTTTTCTTTTATTAAAATGATAACATTACCACTTCATCCCTTTTCTAATCATAAATTAATCTGTCATAATCAAGAGGGAGGAAAATACATAGGCCTAAATAAATTATATTCCGCCTCGGCGCCCCCTGATTAATAAACTGACTAAGCGGAAAAGAAAATGAATGAATGAGTTTCAAAATAAGGTGACAGAGTGATATCGTTCACAAAAAAATAAATATCTATCATCATTTACCTGTCTGAAGTTAATATAAACATGTAAGATTATTTTCCCTGCAAACAGTCATACATTTTTCAAAATATCTTCTTTGATGTACTTTTAAAGTCAAATGATTTATAATGACACAAGAGTGTTTTAAAGGATACAACTGGATAGTGTCGATAAAACAACAGTAAAAGAAACCCTTTTTCTAAAGAAAGTGCATCCTGTTTTATTGACGTGTTTACCCTCTTCAGCTGTAAGCACCGCTAAATTCTATGTTGAGTTTTTCTCTTTTTTTATTAAGTGCTTCTCTTTCTTCAGTCTGTGCAGATGTCAGACCTCTCAAAAGCCTAAATCTGGCTACCAGTCTTTAGCCCAGACCATGTGTCAATTGCTTTTAACTGAACCTTAACTTGATACCACTTGCAGAGCTTTCATTCAAGGATTAAACCATCCTGCATGTCAGCCAGTATACAACTTCTATTTCAGATCTGTTTGATTTTTTTAGCATTCTTTTTTTTGTTGCATTTTTGTATGTTTTATCCATAGTTTTATCCACAGACCTATCAAAAAATCTCTTTAACTCTTTGATTTCTCTTCGACTTAGTCTCCATTTATATGTCATTTCCTGACCATCATTAACTATTCCTTATTTTTATAACTTAAACCTTTTGCAGCATCAGGTGCACATACTTCTATTAATATTGATCTCAAGCATACTCTACATACAATCATGCTCATTTTCATATGACAACAAGAATGTGTAGTGTCTTTTGAATAAGAGGAACTTTTAAAAGTTCCTAGAACTACTGGGAGAAGCACTCGATTTTTAACATGTTCACACCACAGGAACTGGGAACAAGTTTAGTTCTAGGAACGGCATTCGGGGGAGCTAAATTGGCTCCTTTGTAAGAGAAGTACAATAGAACCTACAGTGACGTAAATGTACATCAACTTGGCAAATTCATACCATACAAAGCATTGGCATAGCATTACAAGACATGCATATTGTTAGGTCACACTCTTCATGCCAGATAAATAAGATCTAGCCCCGGACAACAGATCCTGCCAGAAAATGTCTGTTTCTCTGGGTATCCAGACAACAGCAGAGCCGCCCAATACCCAAACTTGTTAACCAGTATTCAACTGAATTAGCATTGTCCAATCAATATAGGAGTTGACTGAGAAAGTCAGAGAAGAGCAGAAGCAGGAGATAAAGTAAGGACCACAAAGGAAGAGCAGAGTTTATTGAATAATCTTAGTTGGATATGATTCAATGCTCAGACTTCGTCTGACCAGGACAAGTCCAACAAGTGTTAATATACCACAAGCAACAGCAAAGGAAAATTACTGCATCACAACATCGTCCAGTGACAATACAGACCTTGAAATGGACCTTGAAATTCTCTTATCTCTTACTCTTGAAAACAAGTGTCGCTTGACTCCACACAGTCATAAGATTATAAAAATATGGAAAAAAGGTAATAATAATAAAGCAATAATTATAGGATAATAATAATAATAATAATAATAATAATAATAATAATAATAATAATAATACATAAAACATAATAAAATGACAAATAATAATAATTAATAATCAAATCATTAACTAATGATCAGTAAAATTATATAATGATAATTATGTAAATGAAAAACTAGTCCAGGCGACTTAAGATCTCAGAGAACCTATAACTGAGTTCCTGAGACTACCTGGTCCAAAAGTCCCTTGACTCTGTTATCTGATAGGTCTGGAAGGCAGTGTGCAGTGTAGGTTCTTTGCTCTCTATTAGTGACTAAAGTTATCAAACAAAATCACTTTGGTAGTTTTATCCCAGCTAACAGGGAACATTCTCAGAACTTTGACTAATGTTTTTCTGGCAAAGTTGTCTAATTTTTATTATGGGCAAACATTCTCCTTGAAACAGTAATTGAAATG
>CAIGQW010054193.1:1199622-1223789 GCA_903798125.1 Danio choprae
GTGTGTGTGTGTGTGTGTGTGTGTGTGTGTGTGTGTGTGTGTGTGTGCACGCAGCTCAAAATACAAAAGAGTGCATTACCTCTGTCAGCTCACCAGCTGCTGGCCCCAACACTTAACACACCCATTCATCTGCCCTCTCCAGGGGGGCGTGGTGTGTGTGTGGTGTGTGTGTAACCCCCCTTCTGTGTCTCCTCCCTCAGCCATCTGCTCTTCAGACTGCAGTGAACGACACGGTTACTGTGAGTCTCCCGGAGAGTGCAAGTGTCGTCTGGGGTGGCAGGGGCCATCCTGCAGCGAGTGTGTTCATTATCCGGGATGCCTACATGGGACCTGTTCACAGCCATGGCAGTGCGTGTGTAAGGAGGGTTGGGGAGGCCTCTTCTGTAACCAGGACCTCAACTACTGTACCAATCACAAACCCTGTGCTAATGGTGCCACCTGCACCAACACTGGACAGGGCAGCTACACTTGCACCTGCCGGCCAGGATTTGGGGGCACAAACTGTGAGCTGGAGATTAACGAGTGTGACTGCAACCCCTGCAAGAATGGCGGCAGTTGCAATGTAAGTCAACTTGCCTGAAAAAAAAAACTATATATTTTTTTTCATTGTCAAAACTTGGCAGGATGACAGGATGACAACATAGTTTTATTTAAAAAAAACAAACAATAATAATAATAATATTTTTCATTAGAATGCCCCATTTATTTTTTATAATGAAAAAATATATAATGATCAATTTCATACATTTTTACTTTGATGTAGACATTTTTTTATATACAAAAGTCTTGTAAAGTATATTTAAAAGAGACGATCTGTTTATGAATTACAGACTGGCCATAAAATAGTAATATTTTGAACTTGAATGAATTTGAATCTTTATAATTAGCCATTTATAACCATATAACCACGCCCATTAGTGAGTAAGAAGTTTTAATAATTTAAAATATGATACAAGCACATATGACATTATATATGATAACTTAATCTATTTATTTTTAATAAATAGAGGTCAGAATGAGAGTTTTATTTTTTACTTTAATATATCTCTTAATGACTTAGTTACTCTGAGTGGATAATTTTAAATATATGTAAACTTATGCCACACATTTTCTGTCACATACAATTTTAGTATATGCAGCATGTTGCACATTGCACTTACACAATTTGGCTTGAGATTAATACATTAATGCATACATAAAATTTGTACAAGAAATCTATGTATCATAATTTATGTTAAGTAAATATGCTCAGATGGACTTCATGTACAGTTGCTGGTATCTAATTTATTTTAGTGTTTATGCTTTGCTAATAAACCTGTGTTTCTCTCTTTCCTTACAGGATTTGGAGAACGATTACTCTTGCACATGTCCTCAGGGATTCTATGGGAAAAACTGTGAAATCATTGCGATGACCTGTGCAGATGATCCCTGCTTTAATGGAGGCACGTGTGAGGAGAAATTCACTGGTGGTTACGTCTGCCGATGCCCTCCGACTTTTACTGGATCCAACTGTGAGAAGAGACTGGACCGCTGCAGCCACAAGCCATGTGCTAATGGTGAGTGGATAGTGCAAGTTAAATAGCTTGTCTTTAGGTATTAGGGATAGTTCACCAAATAATTACAATTCTGTTATCATTTACTCAACCTTGACTTGTTTCAAGCAAGTTTTAGTTTTTTTGTTCTGTTGAAGATGTACTAATGAATATTGGAAACGTGTAGCCATTAATTTCCATAGTATTTGTTATTTCTACTATGTGTCAATGGTTACACATTTCCAACATTCTTCAGTATTTCTTTTTTTTGTATGTTCAACAGAACAAAAATGATCAAGGGTAAGTTAATGATGGGTGAACTATACCTTTAACAAACCCACAAGTTGAGTCGCTGTCTTTTTGAGCAACACAGAAGAAATGGTTTTGTAAAATACTCATGCTGCTCATACAAGAAAATGTGATGGTAAACAAATTCTAGTAGCTCTAGAAAGTACAAAATAAATAATTAAAGCAATAGTTCACCCAAAAATGAAAACCCTGTTATTAATTACTCATCCTTATGTGTTTCCAATATCACAAGACCTTCATTCATCTTCAGAACACAAATTAAGATATTTTAGAGCTCTCTCATCCTCCATTGACAGCAATGGTAAAGAGATTTTCAAAGTCTGACTTCAGAGGTTCTGCTGTAATATTCAAAGAACACTATTGTGGGCCAAAAAAAGCTGAACATGACTTCTGGTTACTTTTCTGAATGTCTTGTGACCATTGCTGTCTGTGGAGGATGATAGAGCACTCTGAATTCATCTAAAATACCTTTATTTATATTCTGAAGATGAATAACAGAATTTTCATTTTTCTGCAATAAATATATAAACCTCAAGCTCCAAAAAGGAAAAAAAGAAATAATTAAATCGATACATATAAATTATTTCAGTTCAATTTTAAGTTGATTACAAATGTGGTCGACTATTATGGTTACCATGAAGCTTCATGGAAAAGATCAGTTTAAAGCTTTCTGCTAAATGGTGCTAGTGTTACTGTATCTGTTACAGTTCTCCTCCACTACACCTGCTCACATGTATCTTCCTCTCTCTTTAATTGTAGGCGGTGAATGTGTGGATCTGGGTGCCAGTGCTCTTTGCCGCTGTCGTCCTGGTTTCTCCGGCTCTCGCTGTGAGACAAACATCGACGACTGTGCTCGCTATCCTTGTCAAAATGCTGGAACCTGCCAAGATGGCATTAACGACTATACCTGCACTTGCACGCTGGGTTTCATTGGTAAAAACTGCAGCCTGCGAGCAGATGCTTGTCTCACGAACCCATGCCTCCACGGAGGAACTTGCTACACCCATTTCTCCGGGCCAGTGTGTCAGTGTGTACCCGGCTTCATGGGTTCGACCTGCGAATTTCCTGTGCAGGCCAATCTGGAGAAGATGGCTCCACGGGTTGGGCAGAGTTCGCCCTCAGCTGTGGCGGTGTCATGTGTGCTAGGAGTGCTGGCTGTGTTTCTGGGAGTGTGTGTGGGCCTGGTGGTGTTCAGAAGGAGGAGGCATAGACTGCGCAGACAGCAGCTGTGCGATTCCGTGTTTAATGATTTGGAGACGGTGAATAATTTAGACAGGCAGCACTATCCCTATGACAGAGACTTCAGTCAGGTGAAACCCTGCAACACCGAGGGCAGGATCTCCTTGGCTGCGTCTCACACACTGCCTGCCGGGCAAGAGTTCCTGTGGAGTGCTGGAGGAGGGCTTAGATGAGATGAGATGTAAATGTCTAAACACACAAACACACTCATGCATACACTAATGTCACGAATACAAATACTTACATGCAGGGATGAGAATTTGGATGTAGCACTTCCTTTTGTCTTAATTTTTATGAATGAATGAATGAATGAATGAATGAATGCATGAATGATTAAGGGATGTGTTAGCTAAATAAGGGATTGGACCTTTGCCATCTGTATAGGTGGAAGACTCTGTAAACCAAAAAAAACAAAAACGAAACCAACACGCACACCTCTGTGTGAATCTGTTTCTATACGAAGACAGACACGAGCACCAAATGCTGAAACACACTTAGGTTGCAGTACTCTACATGAAGAGAACTGATGTCTTTATACAAAGATGAAGAAGTGTGAAAAGAACTCTATACAAAGAGAACTAAGTAAGGAAATACCTCTATTGAAAGAGAAAGACGTCAGTTAAACTGAAGAGCATAAAGGTTTGGTGGTTTCTAGTTAAGCTCTGGGATCTGACAAAAGCAACTTTTTTCTCTTTTTAAAGATGAGAATATCATTATTTGTTTGTCAGGATGTTACAAGCAACAGGTGTTTTGATAAAAAACAATAAAATAAAAAATGATTTAAATATGTAGAGAAGGAAGCAGGGCAGAACACAGTCAGCAATATGTTCTTAAGACCAAAATGGTAAGATTTTACTCGTTTTGTATTGCGTATTAAGCAGTGTGATTGTTCCTCAACTGATATGGGGAAATATGTTTCAGTGGTTCTTATAGGTTAAATACAATTAAAATCAGATTTTCTTCGCTGAATGTTTTTTTTTTTCTTTTGCCAGATGTTTCCTATTAATTTAATCCTAAGTTTATGCCTAAGTTTCTATTTTGCATTTTTGTACTTTTGCTTTCAATCATCGTCTTGTCTGTGTAAAGATTTTATGTTAATTTATTTTGTACATGCGTTTATTACTTTAATGAAATAAATTATATGAGAAACACCCCTGCTCTTTCTGTTTAATTAATATCACACCATTTCATTTTTATAATTTCTTCTGTGCTTTTTTAAAGCCTAATCGTTTCTCTTTTACGTCATTTTAATGTATTCCATAAGCATTACAAGCTTACCTTTATTATTGTTACTATTATTCACGTCTGACTTTGGACATCCAATCAAGTCGAGCGCGCGCGCGCCACTCAGCGTTCACTTCTTGTGTCCGCGCGCTGCACCACGCTGTCATTCTCAGACAAGCGCAGGCACATGAAACATGGCTGAGGAGACACATACCGGTCATTCCCCGGAGTTAGACAGCGCTCGAGAGCACGGGATGAACCTGCATAAGCGCCATTCGCGAGTTACTGTTAAATACAACCGCAAACAGCTTCAGAAAAGGCTGGACGTGGAGAAATGGATCGACGAAGGGCTTGACAAATTGTATGGGGGCAAGGTGAGTGCAAGAAACGCATTCTTACAGGTTAAGCTGGTGCAGCGTTGACGAGGGAAACTTCTGGTTGTTTAGTTCTAAAAAAGCGAAACGCGATGGAGAAATACACAAGCGCGTTACCAAATACAGTGAAATGTCTGCCGTTTGGTTATTTTGAAACGCTGGAGTGCAGAAATATGCAACAGTTCCTTTGTTTTGAACCTGACTTCATACGTTTATGCACATCATTATCAAGTCAACCTCAGAAAGTTTCAGTTTTTTTAATGTTTCATATTGTAAACAGGTGTGTTAATTTCTGAAATTATACTGTTGCTTTAAAACAGAATGCAGTTGTCTAATTATCTATGAATGATCTTTCTTTCATGTTTGACAGTTTTGTCTGTATAGGTAAGTATCTAAAGAATGAGAGTGATATTCTACACCCATGAGAAATGTGTTACAAACAAAACGTTATGTGTTAGCTTGTGTTAGCTTGTTTCTGCTTTGGTCATGGTTTTCTTTTTAAAAAAAATGTTTTTGCAATAATGATGCATTTTCCAGAGTGGTGTATAAAAGCAGCTCATTAGTAATACACAAATAGGTTTGAGTTATGTAATTCTGTTTATGCTCAGAAACATCCTTATGCACCTTTAAAGGGCTAGAGCAGACATTGTTCTGCGAGTTTATAAACAACAGCCATTGTTAAAGCAAGAGTGTGATGAATGCTGTGATGAGAATTTGTAAATTGTTGGATAATGTAAGTTGTCTGCCCATAAAAGGTGAGGAGGACCAGGCCTCTGGAGGTACTGGGGAGGTTCTGCTTTCTCTCCCTCAGTTACAGAGGGGATCATTTGGCTTTATCGCTGCCTTACATGGGCACCCCCTGAGAAACCATCTGCTGTAGCAACAGGCAGGAAGTTTAACCATAAGCTCTGTGTGTGTAGTGGGATGCTGTCCCACAGCACTGACCGCTGAAATCTCTCTTGGGAGTTGTGAAATGTGAAATCTGTTATCTTGATTTTCTCTTAAGATCTCGTGCATGGGAAAGTTTACCACTGAGATTATGGAATATTGAGACATTAAAGGTATTCTGAGATACTGAAATTGAAGACTCCTGTAAAATGGACTAACAATGAGGTATAATGTGCAATAATGAAGTGGAACAAATACACTGAGGTATTATTATGGTGCAATGTAAGGTGTAATTCTAGAAGCTTATCTAACATATAACACAAACTCAAAACATAATCTAAAATGGTACTTTCTCTTTTATCTATAATCTCTATGTATTTGTTCCTTTTTTGGAAGGTTATTCTTACAGCACTGTTCTAAATTAAATTCTGTGTGTGTGTTTAAGGTCGAGGACATGCCAGAGGAAGTCAACATTGATGATTTGTTGGATCTCCCAAGTGATGAAGCACGAACACATAGACTACAGGTCCCATAATCTTCTCTCACTCACACCACATTCTGTGCTTACACGTCTTGCCATAATGATGAGATGCTGCATCATTATAGTCGGGTGTGTTCAGATTCAGCATGTTTGGTTTAAATAAACTAACTAAATAATCAAGTAATTTAAATGAGCCAAAACAGGATGTAATGTCCATGAAAAGGACAGAATTATCAAGCAAGCCTGTTTTTCATCATGCAATGTTGCCCATTCAGCATCTGAAGTCTTCTTGCAACAGATATTTGTGTGTGGGTTGGATTCTCAATGCTGTTTTTACAAATCTTATAAGCTAAACTACAAATATAAACATAAGTGAACTGCATAAATATTTTACAAATGCAAGGAATTAATTGTTAAGGATTAATATTCATGTTTGGATTAACATTTTCTGTTGTTAAAATGCATTTTCAAGCTTTCTTCCATGAAAATATCAGAGGAAGATAGGACTGTTGACCTTGAGGTCAGCAGCCTGTCATTTGGATGATGATGAGTAAATTCCAGACATACCATGTTCCTTGACCTGAGAATTTGCAGGAACATTATTTGAAGTCCACTCCATTATGAGCTCTCTCTCAGCCTATTATTTGCCTGAGAAACACACAGTAGAGTACAATTTAACTCTCAATGTTCTTCTCTGTTAGTATAGTTAGGCCTGTATAATACTGGACAAATCAGCCATTGTGATATTTTGTTTTATTGAGATATAAATGCAATTTCACCAGACGACTTGAATAGAGCTTTTTTTGGTAAAATTCAGAATTTGACATTGATGATTTTGTAGGGGAATGTGTCTGCATAAAATATAATAAACAATTTATAAGCTTATATAGATAAAACAGAGCAAAAATACAAGTGAAATAAACAGTGTTTAATAGTTTTCTGGGGAATCTAACATTCATACACAGAAGTTGAATAATCATCTGTAAAATAAAACTGCATAGTCTTCGATTATAATTCTCTTAAATTCTCCATATATACAAATCTTTAAGCTAGGAAGATTATAATTTCTTGCACTTAAAGAGTTTAAATTCACTTGAAATGCTCAAATGCAAATGAAAACATCATTCTAAGATTAAACTTCTGACTCACAATGTTTTGAACTTTAGTGTCTGGTCCGCTATAGATCCTGCAACGTTATTATTGCAGATTTGCACATTACGATATCAATGCTGAAACTATACATAGTTCAGCCCTTATACAACTACCCATTAGTTTAAAATCATTTTAGAAATATTGACATTATAAAGAGTTTGTTAACTGTATCACATTTAAATGGTCATTTCAAATTAGAATCAGAAATATTTTAACTGTAGTTTTCTTTTTGCTTCTTTTGTTTACAGACTCTCCTGCAAACCTGCTGCAGTAACACTGAGGTACTTTTCCCAATTCTTTATCTGAAAATCCTTCCTGTTACTGCTCGGTTCAAATGTTTTTCTTGTCTACTCATCCTTAGTACCCTTCATAAGGGACCTCTTTTTTCCCCCTCATCCTTTGTTACTTCTTCATCCCTCTTTCCTGCTCTCTCCCACTTTCTGTGAGGGACTGCAGTGGCTGACACTCCTTTCCACGCATTTCTCACAGTGATCACAATGAATGCATGATTTGTTCTCTCTCTTTCCCTGTGTCCCTTCTGCTCTCTTTTAGTACAAAGCCATTCTTTCATCAGGGTTATTTAACAATGTTCACTCACAGCCTTTTGATTAGTGTGTGTACATGATTGTTACTGTGCGTCTATGTGCAGAAGGTTGCGCGTCTCTGTGTGAGCTTGTGTTAAAATGCTGACACATAATGAAGAATCAGTAGAGAGGAACGAAGCTCTAACCTTACACACAAAACACTGTCATCTGTGAAACACAAGCGCAACCGTCTTCAGTTTGACTGTGCATCTTAACAGTGCAAAGAGAAACTGCTGACTGCAACACATTCGCATACAGTTGGCAGGAGAAATCTATGAGTTTTGGATGATCGACTCTGAACAACCCGTGGACAAGTCTGAGAATTGTCATATATTTTTTATATAGTTACACAACAACAGAATACAGCTGTCAGTCCTGTGTTTAAAATAGTCATTAATTCGTTTACGTTCACACAGAGATATTAAGGGTGACATGCATGATAACTTGGGTCTTTTCATCGTATGTAGATTGCTTAGTTAGTTGGATTAATTGGATCTGGTTATTGAAGATTTGACACAATTCGGGACAGTTTCGTTCTCATCCAGGTGTTGTTGTCAAAATAAACTCAAACCTGCTTGGGAACAGGCTTACTTCATAAAGAGGATTATATTGATTCCAAGGGAAGGTGATGCTTGAAGTCTGTACCAACTGCTGTTATTTTCTTACAAGATTAAATAAAATAAAATTTTAATTTAATTTAATTAAACTGGTGGTACAAAGAACATTGTTGTACTTTTTAGTGATATATGAAAACTTTAGGTACTAATATATACTTTTAAGATACTAATATGGACCTTTTAGATACAAACGCATACTTTGAAAAGGTACCGCCCCAGCTTTATTACACTTTCTGAGAGTGTATGATAATAGAAAGAGCCAGTATTCTCTTTGAGAGATTTTTCTTTGTGAGAGAATAATTGACTGATGATTTGATGCATCGCATGGCAGATGCAGACACTTCTCAAATATCAAAATACTTTACTGATGCAAAATTAATTTAAATAGCCAGTTATGCCTTGCGCCACAGGATTAAGAATCTTGAATACTATTATGCGGAAAACTAAATAAATTACTAAATGCTAGACAAAGTGTGCAACCTGCACAAATGTGGAAAGTTACTGCATCGCATTTAATAAACATTTAATTTACTATATATTTTATGCCATTTCGTTTACATGGCTGATATTCAAATATTAATTAGATGATCATTATGCTGCTGTCTTTGCTGCCAGCCAATCGCTGGATTGCTGATCATGATTTTAAAGATCAACAGATCTGTCCTTCACAACAAACACAAGCATACATGGCAATCTCAGATCCATTCATCCAGATATTTTAAACTGGTTCTTGGTTAAAGAACCAAATTAGCCAGAGATCATGAATAAAAGATCCAGGATCTGGTTTATCATCATAAATTAAGCAAGGTATGACGAATGGACTCCTGCTCTTTGTTGTTGTTGATATTTTGTTAATGTTTTGCATGAGAATCCACCTCTTTACCACTGTAAAACATGCATGCATGAAATGGCATTAGACATCCCCTTCAAGTAATTACAAAGTTTTACAATAAGTTGTCCTGAAGAGCAATGTAAATGTTTAAACCTTTAAATATCTAATAAGCACAGTTTCTGTAAGTGTGTACATCTCTCTCTCTCTCCAGGCCTTCATTGCCGAGCTGCTGCAGAAGCTGCATGGTCTCCACAAACAGGAAGTACTGCAGAATGAGGGAATCGAGCATCCCTGCCTTCACACGTACCCCCATCATCACGGAAACATACACCATCACAGAGACAACCATCACCATCCAGCACATCAGACACTGTGACGGCACTGGACTGAACTCCCTAACACAGACTCAGGACATCTGCACAACACATCCAACTAGTTTAGTAACTGTGAGATCAGATGTGTGTTTACAAACTCATATGGGGGTGGTACATTAACACGTGGTCTATTATAAAATTGCTATAACTGTTGGCGAGAAAGTGTAAACTAGAACCTTTAACATGTTTGCTGGTTTCTGGTTGACTGTTGACTGGGTTATGATTGATTGGTGAATCTATCAGTATGCATGTTTACACGTGAAGCTTAATCTTCTGATCGGGGTTGTCTTTAGGAGTCTTTATCTCTGCAAATTCACAATAATAAACTAACACACAATAACAATCAGAAAAGTACCATATCCAAGCAGTTGTTATGTGAAGGTGTTAAGTTTAGTAATGTTTATAAATGGGTGGATTATTTGAACCTTTAATAAAAGTAACAGTTAATGCTATTTTGTGTGTGGTGTTACTGGCAGGTGACCATCATAGCTTCATCTTGAGCTGTGCTGTAATGCATTGTCCACCAGAGGGAGAAGTGACACTGAAGCAGAGATGAGCACTTCTTTCCGTATTTTCTCAGATTAACACATTAAACAAGTATGCCCACATGCGACCAAGGCAGGTATTACTTATTCAGCAGAATATACATTATATTCTGACCAAAGTCAATAATGTTTTTGATGCTTCTTTGTGAAAAGTAGAAAAAAAAGTGTCTTTAGTTATCCTGGTTTTATGTTGAGTTCAAGTGTTTTGTGTTGAATCCATCAGATATAATAAATTTAGCATTGTAGTATTTAAATATGTTAATGCAATAAAATACCGTATAACCTTATAAATGTACAAATGTGATAGGATATAAGGTTTAAAGAACAGCTTTGCACAGCAAATGTATTATTTTTAAATGTATAAATATTGAATTATATGCAGAATTAGCACATTGCCCTCTTGCTGGTTTCCTTGCACCTGATTTCCAATTTAAACTTGACTGATGAGGGCTAATAGAAGAATGATATAGTTAAGTGGTTTTAACAGTAATATCTGCCAACCCAACTGTTAGAGACAAATTGAGTAAAATATTTATTGTAATCAAATGTGACAGAATTTAAAGCCCCGTCTTTCCTCAGAAAACTCTTAATTCAAGAGTCTTTTCAACTATTAATTCAACTTTAACTCTAATAAACCATAGACATTTTGACTTTTAACTGAAAAGTTGCCAAGATTATGTGTATTTTTATGTGTAGTGTTTTAAAAGTGATTTAAGTTCTGCAGATTTTAAAGTATTAAGATAACAAATTCAGTTAATCAGCTTCTAATCAGGTTGTTAACAGTAAATCTCATGTAATGATAATTTTCAAAGCAAAGCTTTTAATCAATAACAGAATTTACCACCGATAAATATAAACCAAAATGAACAACATTTTCTGCCACACTCTGAAACATTTGAAAATATTTTAAATATAAAAAATATAAGTATACAAAAGTTATAATTCGTAAGAGACATAATTAATCTATTATTGGTGTATACGAAATAGGGCTGCACAATTACTCAAAGATGACTTTCATGCACATTTTGTAATTAATGCCTGTTTGCAATCTCCAGTACCTGTTTTCAGATGAATGTTTACTACTCAGAGCCATAGTTCACTGAGAAGCTACACAATAAAAATCCCAGACGATTTACTCAGCGTGATCTTGAAATCGCAGAGAATCGTTCTGCATGAGAATCACAGATTTTGTTGAATCGTGATGTCGATTTAATTTCAATCAGTCATGGAGACCTTATCCTAAACATTTTGTAGAAATGAATGAGAGAAGAATATTTGACATGCCTCAATGCCTTCCAGAGCTTCCTGCCAGAGGAAGTAAATTACTTGGAGCAAGTCACATGCTTTTTCTATCAGTGCTTTACAGATTGTAATGCCTTTTTTAACCGATGTTACAGAGTTGACCACAACATAGGGGCAGACACTAAGTATATTTATTTATTACTGAAATTACAAATAATACAGAAAATAGATGCTTCATACAAATGTATATTTAGCTTAGTAGAGTAAACGCAGGAAAAAGATGGCAATTAGAATAAATTATTTCATCATAATTGAAACTGTATGACTCAGGAGGCAGAGATAGGCAAAAACAGGTACAGTGGAAGTCTTACATATTTTTCAAAACAAAATATCCCTAAATCCACATACAGACATTAGTTTTTAAATATAACTTGATGTACTTCTTATTATTGTACAGAAATGATGCAACATGTACCCCAAATTCTAGAATTACCCTTATCAAAAATGTTTTTCGTAATTGTCCTAAGACAAGAAAGGGTGTTGAATAGTTTTAGGACAACTTCAAATTTTGATCAACTTAAAAGTTTTGATCCATTTCAAATGTTGACTTCTATAAAACGAAAAAATAAGTTGAAGTGATAGATGAAGGATGTGTGTGGTAATGGGGTGAGAAAATAATAAGCTTGTGTTTCATCCCGCTCTGTTTTGACCATGTTGAAATGTATTTTTTGGTAAAGAATTTTTATGTATGATTTTTCAGTTTGAAATAAATAAATCAAAACAAATATAAACATAGGAGGCTGAGAAAAATGCTCATTTTAGGAGAACATTTCAGATGGCATTTAGAAGTCTTTGCATTTGAACTCTTTATATATATATATATATAAATATATATACATATATATATATAAATATATATATATATAGTGAGCAATAGCACCACTAACACTGTATGCAAACTCGTCTCTTTTTGATTACATAAGCAATACATCCTTTTAACTGAATCCATACTCCTGTCATTTGCAGAAAGACTGAGAGATAAATGGCAAGAGGGGTGAAAAGTCAAAGTCAAAGGTCAATGTCTCAAAATACAACCCAACAAACAAGCTTCCTGGAGTACCAAAATTGTTTCCAGAAACCGTTAGAAAATCCCTGTGGTAAATGAATGCTAACACAGATTAATTTAGCAGGTTCAATTTACAGGTGTTTCAATATGAGTTAATGGGGTAACCATGTAAGTTTGTTATACTTTGGAGTGTATGTAATAAAAATGAGGGAATCACTGGAACATAAGGAACTGCATTGCATTTTAGGTACTTTAAAAGGTTTTACATTTATGAATTTATGTAACATATTATTAAAATTATATAAAATTTTTGAAAATAAGCAGGTGTCAATAACTAATTAGTAGTGATAAATGCTATGCGTTCATAAACTCTTATTCAATCACACTCTTGAATGTGGGAATGACAATGTACCTGACGCCTCAGTGTAACTTAATCAATGTTAAGGTACACACTGTGTGTTGTAAACATTATCTCTGTGAAATTCACTCTCACGCATGTGTACCTGTCTGTGTTTTGTAAAGATGTACATTGGATGTGTGTATGTGTGTGTGTGTGTGTGTGTGTGTGTGTGTATAAGTGTTATCTGTGTATGCAGGTATGTGTGTATGTTTGTTTAGGGAGGGTGTCTCTTTTTCCTCAGGAAAATGCATCATCATCTGCTAGCAAACTGAACGGCTGCCTCCGACATTCCAATACAAGGCCCCAAAATCTTGGAGACGGAGACACACACACACTCTGCCCCTCTCTCTGTCACCCTCTCAGACACTGGAATGGATTTGCCCTGAGATCTTTGCCCACTGCAGCACAAGGTAAGAGATACATGTGTAATTGACACTGTATTTGTTATATCAATACATATATTTAGATTTTTCATACCAGTCAGTTAAATGTTGGTCCATATATTCATTTTTATGGTTTTCTAAACACACAATGACTTTAGTATTTGATTAGCATGTGTACTTTCCTAACATGTTATCATGTTTAAAGTTAAAATACTTAGATCCTTGAGGGATACAAAATTTGTTAAGTCAAAACAAGACAAAAACGATCTAAACAAGACAACTAAACATCTATAACTTGCATTTATAATCTATTATAAAAACTTACATATATGGATAAATTGTTATTCCACTTGATTTACAATTCATAGTTGTGTGTTTAAGTAAAATGTATTTTTGATGATATTTCTTACAAAGTTAAAATAAGACAGAGTGACAACTGGTCAAAATAACAACAAAAAAGTTTTCAAACACAATTTTATAAATGTTTATACAAGACAAGACACATGTTTAAATAAATAAATATATATATATTTGGTGTAATAACAATCAGTCACAACAATATAAAAATATTTGTTTTTCCAACATAATTTCATTTTCTGAAGATAAAAAAACTGGCAATAAAGAACTATTTTTATTTCAAATTTGGAAAAAATCTGTCAGCCATTTATAAAATAAATCAGATATTTGCATTTTACCTAAACCTATACTTAATTACAAACAGAATTTTCATGTGGCTTCTTAATTATTTTAAGCTCCACATTTGAACATCTGATCTCATTGTTATTTTTGTTATCATTATTATAGACAATACTATTCTTGTAATTCATCTCTTTAATACACTCTATAGCTTTTGAAAAACAAATAAAAGGGAAAAAATATATATATAATTTGTTGTAATTCTTTATTTTTTTGTTGTAGAATGTATGTTCAGATGATAAGGCAAATAAGGCAATTTCTGAAGAGTCATGATATCCAAGTTACTGATGTTGACACTATTGAAGATCACCCAAACCTAAATGTATAATCACACTTCAAGTTGTTCCTGTTTATTCAATCTCAGTAAAACTTAATTTTTAACTTAAAGTAGTTATAATAATTTAATTTCTATTATGTAGATAATCAAGATCTGGTCCAGACTAATACAGCAGATGCTGTAGCAAGAAAAATAACTGTCTGTTAATGTTTGTTTAATGTTTGTCTGTCTTTAAACATACACACTATTAGAGAAATACACATCTCTTTCCTTTCTAAACAACAACATTTACAAGTGCTGTTTTCCTGGAATTATGTCAGAACAAAAATACTGACCGAAGGTCCACCTGGAATCCAGACAGTAAATAACCGAATTGGTCAGCCAGTTTAATTTAGGTGAGAGGTCCAAGTACTTCTTTAGCTGACGCAAATGCCCAGCACCAAAGTACAATGGTGATGGCTCATGATTGATGAAAGAGTTTGAGCCTAGAACCTTTCGGTTCCATGCCCAGATCTTCAACTGTAAAAGTGTAAGGGGAACTCGGCTCAGAATTAATGCAAAGCAGGGATGCTGAAACACAATCACAGGGGTCACTGTGTGCTACAAAACAGCACCTTCCCTTCCTCTACTCTCTCTCTTTTTCTCTTTACCTCTTTTGGGTAATATATATTTTAGGAGGCTTCATTTATATTTCATGAAAAATTCCTGAACAATTCCTGTTGACCTGTCGATAGTGATTACTGATCATTTTAACATGTATATTGTGCAGAACTGGTCAGTAGATATTTTATTAATCCCAAGAGAGAGCTTGAAGAAAGTGAGTGTGTATGGTTTGATAGTGTGTGTTTTGAGAAAACTATAAGACAGGAAACTATTCTGACACATCTGGATAGGACCTTACAATTAAGGAGCTTAAAAACTGCTAACGTCTTCAAAGAACACACATACATATGCTGTTAATGCACTCAGCACACCGGAATACTGAACAATGAGAATGCAACAAGGCAAAGTCATTTAAGACAGACCTGATGAAGGCAGTTTGAACAGGTTTCAACTCTGGTTACCTTTAAGCAGAACTCATGGTGGACTACGGACGTGCTAGGTGACATGAGATACAGGGAAATCTTACAAATTGGCATCAGTTATAGGTTAAATACATTTAACAAATAAACAACAGTAAATACATTAACATGTAAACAGATTTAATTAAAAGAAGAAATAATCCAATCATTGGACTGGAATGAAATAAGTTTAATTATTTTGAGATAAATAAAAATCTTAAAGTAGTTCCAAGCATGTCTTGACCTCATTACAGTTCCATAACACACATAATGCAGAATGATTTCAGACAAAATTATGTATAAGATACAAGTCCTACACACTGGAGCTGTATGAGGAGAAACAAACTGACAAATGTCTTGAAATACAACATCTGAAACTGACTGAACTCCAGTCCATTGAATAATAACAAATTATTGCTTAAGTTTTTGCCTATTATTTTCTAATAATTAAACATTCACTGACAGGTTTTTTTCTTCAGATTCCTCCTGTATGAATGATTATTTTCTTATGTGTCTCATCCAAAGCTTTTTGTTAGGTTTGGTTTGGTTTGATTTTTGACAGGCTGTAAAATATCTGAAATCGTTTGGCGTAGTGATTTGGAACTGTAATGCAGTAAAGACCTGCTGGAACTACTTTAGCTCTGCATTTATCTGAAAATAATTGCACACTTTAGAATGTCCATTCGCCAATCAGAATCAAGCATTCAACAGTCCAATAGTATATACAGTATAATAATTTACATATGATTAATATACACCTATATATTTTTATATTTGACCCCATTGCAGTTCCACTACGCTGAATGATTTAATTTTACAGCCTACAATTGTCAAAAATCAAATGCATCAGAAACTAGTTCTACACACATAAGCTGTTTGAGGATGAAAACCTGACAAATGTCTGAAAATATAACATCTAAACAGTGTCTTTATATAGCATACTATATAAGCAGAATATTTGACTTTGGTCTATTAAATTGTTAGAGAATGATGCGAGCATGCATTATTTTCCAAATAATTAAATTGCTTGTCGTCAATTATTTCTCACATAAACTACTAAGACTAAGACTCTCTAGTTGACATCTAGTTGCAAAGTAACTTATAGGCAACATGATGTCTGAAGGGGACCATCAAAATTCAAAATAAAGTATTACTGAAGTCATATTTAAAAATATTTTTACTGATAAATTGTGTTGCAATGTCTATTTTGTCTTCTAGTCAACAGCACCAGAATGCCCATTCTCAAGAGGCTGCCCAGAAGGTTCAAGTCTAACCACAGCAATGGTGATGTCCAAAAAAGTAACCTAAATCATGGCGAGCTCATCCTGATGAGTAAAAATAGCAACGGGGAACTTATTCTGCCACCGTCTGATCTGAATCCTTTTGAGGGAGCGTGGGCAGGGATGGGGTGGAGTAATGAAGAGGGCAAGGTTTGGGAGAACGGACAGGACTACCAGAGGTCATCTCAGGTGAGCGAGGCTCTGGAGAACGAGGCCAATGCTGAGCAGCGTGGAGGGCCAAAGGTCACTGAGGGGTCAAAAGAAAAGAGAGGAACACTGGAACGAATTTGTGGCTCATCACCATTGAAGACTCTTGGCAAATTAGGCAAGGGGTTGCGTATCACTGGAAAAAATGTGTGGGGCACCACCCCTTCACTACGGAGTGCCACCCTCCCAGCTGCACCCTCCTCAGGAAAGAAGAAAAAGAACTATCGACGGGCCTCAGAGGAGATCATGACCTTACTGAGGTAAGAATGGGATTGAGGATTTTTACATTAGATGTCAAATGCTAGTACAAGTAGTTAATGTTAACCAATATTTATAATAGCTTTATGACAAACATGTTTATGACAGATTTATGACAGTTATGTTGTTTGTGTCCAAACAATGTCATCTTCGCGTTTAACTGAGTGACAATTAATAACAGTTGTCATAAGCATGCATAAAATCTCCATCTTCATGATGTTTTGTCAAGTTAAAAAATCTTTTTTGCTACAGTCTTATGAACAGCCCCTTCAAGTAAAGTGTTACAAAAATGGAAAATATATTAAAATGCAAAAAAACAACAACAGCCTAAACATTAGAAAAACTGAAAAGAAATTTTTCATTTTATGAAGTAAAATTGTACTTCATTTATTCTCTCTGAAAAAACACATTGAGATTGGCACAAACCATAGTCTGTATTTAGTGTTGTATAAGTAAAAAATATATATTTGTGCCACAATATTGCTCTTTAGATATTGGGTGCACAGCCCTTGACATTAGCAAAATAAATGGGAAGCATTTGACAGTTATTGAGTTAATTTTTACCACCCTTATTATGCATGACTGTAAAGATTGCATATAATTATTTATGTGGCATTGTTTACAAATATATTTTTTGTTTTTATTCTGACCAGACTGCAACCAATTTATTGAGAATCACTGTCATATAGATTATTGAATATTTCATGCATTTAAAAAACAGTAAAGGTATTTAAAACAAGAGTTTGTGTCTTTTCTTCTCAGGTTGACCGGCCGTCGTAAGGACAGTGAGTGCAGAGATAGTCTACCTGCAGGTGATCTGACCGCTGAAAATGACGAAGACAGTCGCAGGCGTCCCTCATTCCTACGCATGGTCAGTCTGAGCAAACTCAGAGGAGATTCACTAACAAACCGCAGCTCACAGGAAGACGAACAAGAGTCAGTAGAAGAAGAACTGCCAGTCAAACGCAGAGAGCCACTATCAGGTACTGCTGTGCTTTTGCTTTCGTCATGTCTGTACTTGCTTGTACTTCTCAGATCACATACAAAGTCTAACTATTATGTTCACAGTCAGAGGTCTCCATGCTTGACCTGTAACACCTTGCTCTTAATGAGCAGTAGCATGGTCCAAAAGTCCCAGTGAGTCATTGGCCAATTAGCAAACACATTGCCAGAGACAGGAAATGACATACTTTGTGCACTAGATCATTACTGATAAGCTCAGCACAAGGAGAGAAAATCGGAACCGTCAATTCACGGCCTGTTCCAAAGACAACAAGGCATCAAGCGAATAAACACATGACCGTAAAAGAAAATTAACTCTGTTTAATCTCTCTCTCCTGGTCAGTGTTAGAGATCCTGCAGTTGGTGAATCAGAGAGACCTGCTTCTTGCCGACACGCACATTCAGGAACTGGAGAGGGAGTGTGAACTTGACCCCTCCCCCTTGACACAAACCACACCCACCTCCACCACACCCAGCAACATGACCACTCCCACCCTCGCCTCGCCTCCCTGGTTCCCCCTGCTACCTGGTTCAGGCAGTGAGGATTCAGGCCCAAGCATGTGGGATGCTGGACTGCGCAAAGTTAAAGATGTAGAGCTGCTATATGAGGCTCTTCTGAGGGAAATGTGGGATGTTGTGAGGGAGTCGCTGCGTCAGCCATGCAGCGGACCTCAGCTTGGCCTGGTGGTGCTGGTCATTCAACAGGAAGAGCAGGCTGACAAAGTCTGGGCCCTGCGGCTGGAGGCCCAATCCAATGCCCAAACCGTAGACCAATCCGAAGACCATCCCCGGCCCTCCAAACGTCCCAGGAAACTGAGGCAGAGGTGGGTGGAGGCCGTGGGAGAGGCAGCTGACTGGTGTCTGCCACAGCCAGGGGGCATTGCTGCAGGGCAGATGGGCATGTATTTGGAGCGTTTGAGGGGGAGGGTGGTGGAAGATATGGACGCGGCACGAAGAAATGTGGTGGCAGTTTATCCTGAGGAGTTTGGAGTTTTTCAGGTCTACATGCAGAGCTATCACAGGGCGGTTGCCAAACGCCTGAAGACCATCACTTGTGGACCCATTCAAATCACAGACACATACTCACTGCTGGACTGGATCTACAACATTTACAGCAGGTATTTGCACATGTATACTCAAACACTGAGGTGTGTTTTCTATTTTTACACACACCTTTCCTGCAATCACATTCCACACTGGGCTTGCTTTAATGACCCAGTGGAAGAATGGGCTCTGGTCTATAAATATCATATGCATTGTTTACCAGAATGAACAACACCGGTACTGAATACCTGGGAGAATTACTGTACACATGCACAACACCGCTCTTGTGTACTAAAAGTAGCCATGCTACTATCTTGACCACATTCTTAGGAGCATAACTATTTAGCTCATAAAGTCTGTATGGAATACAAATTCACCCTGCCAATTTTAGAAATGTTAATGCCATTGATCAAATAGTGAACAATTTGTGTATTTATTTGTTTAAATGTAAAACATTGTTCTCTGTATCTTCATGTTTAAATGAGAATTCTCTCTGGTTACATATATTGGACTATGATGCACAGAAAATTCAACCAGTTAGAGAGCTGCAGTGATCCAAAGTGCACCAAAAGAGATCTTTAGCTCAACCCACTCCCAATGAAGCGCCACAAATCAAGCTTATATTCCTACACACAAGTCACAGTAGCCTTGTCACATTTTAAGATTTGATTATGATAAAAAAGCCTAAAAAAGAAAGACAGATTCAAAAGAGTATATTATAATTATTAAGAATCCCTCTTTCTTTTGAGGCTTGTTTAAAATTAGAATTAGAAATATATTTTAAATTGGAAAGTAAAAATGTCTTGTTACTTTATCTTGCTTGGTAAAAACATCTGTAGTCTGACTGCTTCACATTATAATAATGTCATTGCTTCCTCAACACAAATACACCACTGAACTGACACCTGCACAAGTTCTGACTGTGAGTGTTCCATAGGGACGTCTTGGCTACAGTTGGAGCAATGGGCACTATAGTGTGTGAAGCGCTCGATCCCCTTCTGCCTGACGATGTCATAGACCGGCTGGAACAGGACTGTGTTGAAACAGTTTGGGTAAAACTCAGAAAACAAATACAGTATTTATTATAAGTATTTATCTCTGGAGTTAAAATAACATGCATTGTGTGTGTTTGTTTGTGCAGGACAAGATAACTACAGAGCTTCCTCAGGTTTTGGATGATGAAGAAAAGCGGTGGGTTCAGACGCTGCACATTGAAGAGTATCAGTCTGGCCTCGCACGTTCTGTCATACAGGTAACACAATCCTGCACATGTATTCAGAAAGTTACTGACTGTCAACAGAATACCCAAAGGGCAACATCATCATGAAGTGTTGTTGTGTCTTGATCTGTTTTAGAGGCTGAAGGTAGATTTGGACAGATCGACAGCTGTCAGTCAGCCTCTAGGAGCTCGTGTTGCTCGCTGCACCTTGAATGGAGTTGCAGATTTCCTGCACAGGTAAGATGCAGACAAGAACGATGCTGACAATAGACAAAACTAAATATCACTTCACAAATGATCAAATCACTTGACTTTTTCACTTCACTTTTAAAATATATGGTCAGTCACAGAAAGGATGTTGTATCATTGTATGAAGAACATGTCTCCTTGATCTAACATATTTAGACATTTAATTCATGAGCTCCTAAAATCAGTTAGAATATGTTTAGGATGCATTACTCTATACTAAACAAAATCTGCAACTATGTCTTCAACACTGGAGGGAACCATTTGTTTTATATAAAAAAAGAATCAATTCCAATAATTCTAATTGGGAGGAAATGAATGTTTGGCACTTTTTTTACACAGCTACCTCCATTTTATTTAGTAAGTGTCTTTTTCATCTCATTTTAAATGTCAAATAATGAACTGTTTGTATGGTGTTTAGCTTCCAGAGAAAAATCGAGATGTTCCACGACACACAGTCAGAGTTTGGGGATCATGGAGATGGTTACGTCTCCAGGACCATTGCTCTTGTCAACTGTGTTCCACCATTCAGGTTTGTTTTATTATTTTTTTACCATATCCATCTATTCAACTTCTCTCAACCTTGAGTAAACTTAAAGGGAAAAATAGGTAACACTTTATGTTGATTGTCCTTTTAGACATTCTGTTGACTATATTGTAATTTTACATCTGCATGTCAACTGGCAGTCTTTAGAGTATGTGTAGACTGTCTGCTTAATATTTGATAACACATTTGATGGTAACTATTTTCGTGGTCACTCAACAGACCTTCTAATGCCTGTAAGTAACGTTATACATTTAAGCTCACTCTAGTAACCTTAAACCGAAGCTAACAGTTTGCTTATGAGAATTATTTGACATGGATAGTTACATGTCTGGGCTAAAATCATTTCACACATTCTTCATTCTTCTCAAAAAATACACTGTAGACAACGAACTGGTAATTTCTACCAGGACAGTATTCTGTTATGTTTAGAGACATTTCTTTCAGCCATAAAACACAATACACTGCAATGAATAATTAAAATATAGGTAAAACATCTGACATTTAGATACAATAAAAGTAGACCATCAGCAAAAAAAAACCAGCAGCACAATTGAATAGCATAGAAATTATATCTTATCTGAAATCCTGTGTTGGCCTGTGCAGGAATTTCGTGGAGCGCTGTCGTCTGTGTGACACCATTGGCAGTGAGGAAGTGTCCCAGCGAGCTCAGTCCTCTCTGGAGCGCATTGTTAGCCAGTCGGTGCGAGTCCTTTCAGACATACTGTTTGAAAACATCAGGGTGAGATGCACGCACACGTTCACATCTGGCACAGATATGTTACCTAATGCATTCGTTAACGATTTTCTGGCATGATTTCAGCCATTCTTCGATAAGCTGGTGAAGAGAAAGTGGCTGGATAACAATGAGGCCTATGAGAGCATTGAGATGACCATTAAACAGCACTTTAAGAAGTTCCGCAGAATGGACTGCCCTCCATATCAGGTAAACACACACAAACAAGCTCTTGGGTTGGTTGATTGGATGGTTGATTGACTGATCATCTGATTGACTGACAGGCATTGGTGAATGAGGTGCACAGGCGGGTCCTGGTTGAATATGTTCGTGCCATCATGAGGGGGCGGGTCATCTGTACATCACTCAAAATGAGGAAGAGACTGGCATTCCGGCTGCAGGACGAAGCCAAACAGCTGAAGGCACTTTTTAAAGATCTGGTCAGTGCTGCTGACTTTCATACTTCACATCATTTTGTGTCTTACATTATCTTAAAGGTTTTATTCAAATACTAGTTTCAATAATAATAATAATAATAATAATAATAATAATAATAATAATAATAATAATAATAATTAAATAATAATAATAATAATACTATCATATTATGAATGTATAATTGTTATATAATTATGTTGTAATTATAAATCTATCTATAGATATATATATATATAGATCTGTAATGACAAAATAATTATATATCAATTTCATAGTATGATAATATTATTGTGTATTAATATTTTAACCCCAAAACAAACAGAATTTTAAGGTAATAAATGTATTGGTGGATTCTTAATCTTTAAGTATGGAAAAGCATTGACACATTTTTTCAGCTATTTCTTGAGTGCCTTGGACTGATCTATATATAATTTATAAATTTTTTTGTATTCATATTTTATTTGATGAAAAAAAACATCAAAACTTGTTAATGAAAATGATATCCTCATCTTTACTTTTTCTTTCGTCAGGAATCAACTTCCTCCTGGTTGGACAGTGTTATTGTTCACCTGGCTGACATCATCGTGTTGGAGGACACTCCCTCTATTCAGATGGAGGTTGGGGTTTTGGTGAAGGAGTTTCCAGATATACGGTAAGACCACCTTTTTCATAGGTATATGATGATACTGGTGGGGTTTAAGCACTAGTAGGATGAGCATGTTAGAATTATTTTATTATTATTTGGGTTCCAAAAGCCTCACCCACCAATCAGCCCCAGCTTCAGTGGGGGTTTTCCATTGCCTCACTAGTTAGAGAAATCCACACAAAATGATCCAACTTTTACAAACCTGCTCCTCGCTCCAAAAAGACAGTATCTACACTGTATCTACATTAACTGAAATGTTTAGACACACATATGTCTATGGATACTGCAATCATCATGATAGGATATCAATGTCTTTTTAAAACACAATTGAACATATAATACATTCAAATTTAGCACCTGGTAGATTTAGTTTAAAATGAGGTCTGGTTTGACTGATTTGTAAGTGTTGTTTAAATAAGTGTGAACAACCCCAACATGGAGTTTTCAAGAACTTTTTTTTTTCTTCGTAGCTGTGTGAAGCTTCCCATTACAGTTCAATACAGCTGTTGCAAATGTGTCTCCTCGTAGAAAAAGCCATTTGATTTGATTTATATCTTCGGATTTGGACTTGAAAATAAACACAAAGTGAAACAGGGATGTATTAGTTTGTTATTAGTGCAGAATGAATGAACCAAAGCGAACAAACTGAATCAGGTCATGAGACCAAAATGTGTGATTAATACCAATATTTTTGATTCTTTTATTAAGTAGTATCTAGTATATGTTTTCTATCTGAATAAAGCTTAGCTAATGAAATTTAAGGACAGGGAGCAAGTGTTGTTTAACACAGAAGCTGTTGTTATAAAACAGAAGCTGAATGTATAACAGGTTTCAGACTTTACATTTCATATAATGGGAAGCAACATTTTTTTATTAGCTCCTCTGTACTTTAATATGTAATGCTGTAGGTTTCCGTAACTATAGAATTAATAGAATTCAGCCGAACACTTTTAGACCTGCGGAAGGGTAGAACCTGAACTCTGTCATCTTAAAGTGCTTTCATTCATGAAAAATCTGACATGTTCCCCTCTCATTTCCTTGAGGACTATTTTTCCAAACACCTCTGTTTCCTGAGGTCATTCTAAGAATGTCTGACTGAAAATAGTTACCGTGGTGCTGAGTCCCAGTGCCAGCTTTCCTTCATGTGGACGGCAGGGAACAGCACACAGTAAACAGGGGAATGGGTGAGATGTGACCCCGCTTTAGTCCAGTGCTTTTGTTTGGGTGTGTGTGTGTGTGTGTGTGTGTGTGTGTGTGTGTGTGTGTGTGTG
>CAIGQW010054193.1:1226559-1244624 GCA_903798125.1 Danio choprae
GTGTGTGTGTGTGTGTGTGTGTGTGTGTGTGTGTGTGTGTGTGTGAAAGTGGCTAATCAAGCAAATCCCTAAGTGTTGCAGCTGGGCAATAATGGGCAATCATTCATGTGTTTCTCAAGGTAAGGGCACACTTTAATGAAAATTATAAACCCATCATAACCTGTTTAGGTTTGTTGTTAATTTCAGGTTCAGTTAGTTTTATTATAGACAGTTACTGCATGCAAAATAATTAAATATACATAATAATATTGCTCCATTGTAAGTTTAAATGCAGTGGTCTCTACGGCCACGTGTTTGTTGTTTTGTGATTCTGTTAAACTATAGAAACCTTTCGTCCTTAAAGTGTCAAGCCCCGCCCTCTGCAATGGACCTCTGCCATTGGCTCCAGCTGACAACAAGTTAATTACTCCATCAGACATTCTAATCAGCGACTGTTAACAGCAGCGGAATATCGGAGTTTTACAATGGGTTTCCCAGAAGCCGCGTTCCTTTCATTACGGATGGCTTTGGAGGAACTGTCAGTACCTAAAGCGTGTTTGTTTTGGGAGAGCTGCTCACCTTCAGGCTTGGTCATGAACTCCCCTTCCCTTCTACCCAAAGGTACACACACATATTTAGTTGTTTGTTTGGGAGTTTTAGAAAAAAATCTCTCTATCAGGGTCCTATAGCCACACACGTTATGCAGATTTTGGGGCACCCGAACAAGCTTGATGAATTATAATGACGTGACATAACACAAGTAGCTGTACATGCATGTAAACCACACACACACACACACACACACACACACACACACACACACACACACACACACACACAGATATAAGCGCGCCACTCTCTTGAGAATAAAAAGTAAGCCAGTCATTCACCTCTGTGCCACCACTTATGTTGAACAATGGAGGTGTGTATTCAAGCAAACAGGACATCCTTATTTATCAGAAAAAATTCACTTGCACACACACATACACACGTTGTGTATTATGTACTGCATACCGTGTTACTGCAGTAGTGTTTATTCTGTAGACTAAAAATATTGTAGAGGGTCTACAAAAATATACCTTGTTATAAATGATCTTGCATTTTGCTTTGTTTCTACATTATTTTCTTATTATTTTGACAATTATGTCATTCTGGAAAATACTTTAAACAAGTAAATGTGTAAAGAATGTACTCATTGCACATGTATTAAAACTATATAATAATTTTAAATAGCTACAGTACACTGCAAAAAAAAAAAATCTTGATACATTTAGTTGAAAAGAAAAAACAAGTATTAGCAACAAATAGGTTTATGCAAGAAACAACATGTGGCAAAGAGGTCAGAAAAATACCCCTAATTCAAAGGGAGAGCAAGATTACTTTTCTGACCCCGGCATATTTTTTTTGTAAATGACTTTCCCAGTTGTTCCTGGTTTACTGGATGAAGATGTGGACAGACGAGGATATTTTTATTAACATATTAATAATACGGTTTACCTTAAATATTTGCCCAATTCATAGCTTTTTCAGGATTGGTTATTAAAATATCATGAGTTTTAGTTATTTTGGTTTTATTTGAATACTTCCTTGGTTACATTTACAACCCCAACTCAGAAAAAGACGCAAATAAAAAAAGAAAGTAGTGATTTCTAAATTTACTTTGACTTTTATTTCATTGTATACAATACAACAAACATTATTTAATGTGTTCTTCAAATATTTTTTTTAAACACGTATTTCAATTTTGGTTCTTGCAAACATTTCAAAAAATGTTGGGACAGGAGCAATTTAGGACTACAGCAATCAGGTAAATTGGTTAAATAATTATGTGATTTGAAACAGGTGATGTTAACAGGTGATTGTAATTATGATTTGGTACAAAAGCAGCATCCAAGAAAGGTCTAATCCTTTAGGAGCAAAGATGGGCTGAGGATCAGTTTGCCAATCCAATCCATCAGGCGGCACTGCATCAAGAATCATCATTCATCTATAAGCGATATCCCCACATGGGCTCAGGACTACTTCGACAACTTTTGTAAAGTGCCACAATGTGTAGTTGCATCCACAAATGCCAGTTAAAACTGTACTGTGCCAAAAGGAAGCCCTATGTTAACATTGTCCAGAAGCACCATGAACTTCTCTGGGCTCTGAGGTATCTGGAATGGACCATCACGCAGTGGAAACGTGTACTGTGGTATTTTTTTGGGAAAGATAGATGCTGTGTTCTCCAGACCAGGCAAAGGTAAATAGAACTTCTAAAACCACATTCTGCACACATTACAAAGTCCTGGCTGTGAAGAAAGAGGAAACAGGTACTTGGCTGGCCTGCCTTGAGTCCCGACCTGTCTCTAATAAAGAATGTGGGGCATATTTTGAAGCGAAAAATTCGACAACGAAGACCCCGTACTGTTGCCCACGTTAAGACTTTTTTGCAGTGAGAATGAGACAAAATTACACCTGAAACAGTTCATCACTTGGTGTCTTCAGTCCCTAAAATGTTTTTAAATGTTGTGTAGGAATGGCAACATTACAAAGTGGTAAATGCTTTACTGTTATAACGTTTTTTGTTTGAAACAAAAAAAAAACAATAAAAATCATGAGGAACACATTAAATAATGTTTGTTGTATTGTCTGCAATGAAATAAAAGTCAAAGTAAATTTTGAAAATTTTTAAGAAAAGTTTTGGGATTGTAATTAGTTTTCAGTCATATTGAAGCCCCATGTTGTCACTCTGATAACAATAATACATTCCAAGAAGGTTATTATATCACTTTCATAAAGTTTTAAAGAAAACTAGACCTAATGTCTTCAATTATTTTTGATTTCCAAAGTAAATGTTTTCTGAGATTTTTTTTTTTTTTTACATATTCGGACTGGAAAACAAAACCAAAAGTACAACAAAAGAATTTTTTGGTGTATTGCTTTTTTTAAAAGAAAATTTAATTTAGTAAATTATGTAAATAAATATCACAAAGCAAGAATAGTTAGTGGCTAGTTTTACCACCGTTTGTGTAATTCAAAAACCATTTGATTGAATCTGATTAATTTCCCAGCGCTTCCTTTATGGCCCATCTCTGGGATGAAACCCTTCCTTTTCTGATGAATGTCATCTGAAAGACAGGAGTATTAGTAACTAATGCCATGACATCTGGCTTGGGCGTTGATCAGAAACTAGCTCCATAAATACTGACAGTGATGTCAGAGACACCATAAACAGACGGTGAGGTGGCTGATGTGTCTCTTCCTCTGAATAAACACTGCTGACATCTGAATAATCATGGGAATTCAGCATACAAATGGTTTATGTCTCTGTGTGCGCACAAAGAGCTTTATTTACGACAACACATCCCCTAAGCCAACTTGGCGGGCAGCAAACATGCTCACACAGGACACAGTACACACACATCTTTGAAATGCCACATACTATTTTAATATACACAGCAACTGTCCAACAATGCACAAACACTATTGCTATAGGATGTCGGAGTATGACTTACTGCAAAAACAACTCAAGAGCTGCATGAAAAATGACTTGAGGAGCCTATAAATAGCTGAAGTAGCTGCTGTGCGTTTGGTGGGTTTAAAGCTGGACAGAAATTCCCAAGATTTCTTAGAATAGACAAACAGGGGATGACGGGTGGCACAATCCTTTCCTTTGTTTTATAAAGCAATACTCCTAATATTACATAATCAAGCAATAGATCATCTTAAATATCTTGCCCTTTAAGTGGTTTTCACATTGGTTTAAAGTCAACAGGAAATGATAGAGGTCGTCTGTGTGAGGACAGCACTGTGTTCTTAAACTTTATCTATGTATCGCTCTCCCGCACAGAGCACCAGTACAACTTCCCTTCATTTCGCTCAGTCTTAAGACAACATACACTTTGCTTATCTGCCTTTTCCTTTCTGCGCCGAGACCTTTGGCTCTTTTACACCTGTAGGCAGATGAATGTGTGTGGTGTTTGTCTCAGGCTGTCAGTCTAGAGGAAGACAGAAAGCGTCATCAGCACATCTCCAAAATATAGAAAAACAGCTAAACCCACTGAACTCCTGCAAGATCACTATGTATTTTTATAATTCAGATATTCAGTGACTAACATTAATGTGTGGTAAGTGCTGGTACTTTAATTGCAGCTTGTTAGTGATTACAAATTAAAGGTTAAAACTACAGTTGAAAGAAATGTAGTTTACATCATAAAAACGTAGTTGGATTACTTTTTAAATTATTTTAGTACCCTTTTGATCCAATTTTGTCACTTTTTTTAATTTCCTTTTTAAACTGACTCAAATTTCACAGTATCACAATTTTTGCTCAATTTATTGTTTCAAACAAATGCAGTGGTGAAAAAGAGAAGTTTTATTTTTTTAAATATATATTTTCTTCCCACAAGTGTCCCTTTCTCAGCTTTTTGGACCCAGCTCTAACAGGATTTATTACATCTGTTGGGCACTGCTATTTGTTTAACATTTTAAATAATTTTTGCTATGCTACATAATGCATTTAACAAAGATGTTTACTATTAGCTCCTCATATGGTGATGAACAGATGAATGTGGTCTGTATCTTTGTTGGACATTAAAGATTCTTACCACTTGTACTGTGTACATGGATTCCACGTTAAGGGAATTTGTGGCATGCTGCTGTATGCACTGATCTATAATATACATGCTGATTCTGGTGATTATTATGTTAACCAGTGGCATTCATCAGTGAACCTAGCTTCTCCCTTCTGATACCATACTGTTGAGCTAGGTACCCTAGGAAAAAGTGCCAAATAAATGGTACGTAAGATTCCCTATTTTGGTACCTTTTACAGTGGAAACCGTATAAATGCACACTGTGCAACGTGCAATTCCCTTTTGATATTTTTTTTATATACAAGCATTTTTATGTACTTCAATATTTTAGTATTTTCTTATAACTTTGGATTTTGGATTTGTTTTTAATCATATGACATTATATATGTTAAATAATAGTATTTACCCAATTAATTAATATTTAGATAAGTGCCAATGGGGCTACAATACTTTAGTAACTTACTTCACTTTACAGGCTAGTAATGAACCTAAATCATATATTAAAACAAAAAAGTTATTAAAGGAAAAAATGAGAGATGTCTTGCTTTTTTGTTGTTTTAATTTACTTTAATGCTTGTTTTCTTACATTTGAAATCATTTGAAGTCATTACGAGCCCTCCTGTTTGTCTACTCGTGGACAACCTTGTCTAAATTCCAAGTAATCAATTCCAGTAAATAAGGTTTAAAGATCAGACTAAAATCACTGACTTGAGTACACAAGCATGAGTTTTTACAGGAAACGTATGGTACTACGGAGTAATACTGAGCACATCAAGCCCTAATGGAGCCTAATGGAGCAATCTGATTGGTTAATATGATTCATATGGACGTGATGTGATGTAGCTGCTCATTAGGAGGAGCGAGGTCAGTCCGAGGTTTGTGTTTTGGGTGGTTCTTTTGTACTGTCTTCAGAACATTCGAGGACCTATTATTTAAAAGCACAAGAATAAACTCGGAAGAGCTCTTATCCCGACAAAGACCTTTTGTTTCGATGCCTCGGATGATTTCAAGAGGCTGAAAAATGGCATGTAAACAGACACAAACTCAGGCACACACGCCATTTGCATGACCTTTGACAGTCCACCTGAGAGCTGAGCCAAGCCAAAAACATGCCTGCGACTCCGAGTCTTGCGTTAATTTATAGCGTCTCTAGGGTAGAAGGAGAAGGAAAGCCTTCCTGAAAAGAAGTGAGGGGAGAGAGGAACAGGGAGGACAGGGGAGAACGAGAGAGAGTAAACGAGAAAAAGAAACAATAGCGTGCATTCTGAAATATTGCATTGGGCGGTTGACCTCTGCCCCCTTCGCACAGGACTGCATAGATATTTACGCAAACAGGCTCTTGCTTCATCAGCCAACTAGTCAGGAGGACGTCCCTCAGGAAACAGTAGCGTGGGTCTGAAACAGGACAAAACTCAAGACGCATACACATTTACACCACAATCTCTCTTAGAAACACTGAAACGGCCATCACACACACAAACTCACTAGTACAAAGAGAGGTGTCAGAGGGGACGCAATTACACACGTCATTCTTTCATTTTTTTTATCTAGTCCAACAGACTCGTTGTTAACCTCAAAGCAAAGAGTTCACAGTAGAGGTTACTGGTTCGAGTCCCAAATGATCCCTCTGAGGATGTTGACATTGTGTGCCCATAAAGATGTTAGTTTTGGAGGTGAGAACGGCTGGTTCTAATGTCACTGCCCTTCCTTTGTTCACTGTCATTGCGCCCCAGAGCAAGACGCTTAACCTCTAGATGTGGAAGAGGGCTTCCTGCAGGCCAGTCCTGCCATTACTCATGCATGCGGAGTGCAGACCATCAAGACAATTCTGTGGATCTTCAAAATATGGGAGTACAAACTAATTAAAGTTTCCTCTTTTGCCATTTATTGTGAAGGCATGAAATTTAGATTTGATGTTGTCTCTATTATACCATTGTGTTTTTCTTTCATACAGATGTTTTGGGTAAAAAGGAAAAATATATATAAATGTCTAAAGACATTTTAAGTGAAATATTCATTCATTCATTTTCTTTTCGGCTTAGTCCCTTTATTAATCTGGGGTCGCCACACCGGAATGAACCGCCAACTTATCCAGCTTATGTTTTATGCAGTGGATGCCCATCACTGGGAATACACTCAGATTCACACTCGTACACTACAGACAATTTAGCTTACCCAATTCACCTATAGCGAATGTCTTTGGACTTGTGGAGGAAACCGGAGCACCTGAAGGAAACCCACGCGAAATATACATACACTTTATAAGTCACCTTGCAGTTTTTTTTATAAAATGTCCTGTTAAATGCACTGGCAAATTGTGCACCTGGAATATAGGCAGAAAAACATAGTGTTTTTATATGTTGTTGTTCTTATTAGTTACATAACTATTATATATTATACATTATTTAATAACTTTATATATCTTTTATTATTTTGTGAAACTTCATGAAATACTGAAGTAGTGCGCAATGACTAGTGGGTAAATGTCCACTTCCTGTAAAACGACGATTCGATACATGTTTTCTATTGGTTTGTTGTGCACAACAGATGGAGAAATCCCCTACAGTCTGGAATAGAAGACGGTCAACTACAGTCGTGGCCAAATGTTTTGAGAATTACATGAATATTGGAAAAGTTGCTGCTTAAGTTTTTATAATAGCAATTTGCATATACTCCAGAATGTTATGAAGAGTGATCAGATGAATTGCATAGTCCTTCTTTGCCATGAAAATTAACTTAATCCTGAAAGAACTTTCCACTGCATTTCATTGCTGTTATTAAAGAACCTGCTGAGATCATTTCAGTAATCGTCTTGTTAACTCAGGTGAGAATGTTGACGAGGACAATGCAGGAGATCATTTTGTCAGGCTGATTGGGTTAGAATGGCAGACTTGACATGTTAAAAAGAGGGTGATGCTTGAAATCATTGTTCTTCCATTGTTAACCATGGTGACCTGCAAAGAAACGCGTGCAGGAATGGCAGCAGGCAGGTGTGAGTGCATCTGCACGCACAGTGAGGCAAAGACTTTTGGAAAATGGCCTGGTGTCAAGAAGGGCAGCAAAGAAGTCACTTCTCTGGAAAAAAAAACATCAGGGACAGATTGATCTTCTGCAAAAAGTATGGCGAATGGACTACTGAGGACTGGGGCAAAGTCATATTCTCCGATGAAGCCCCTTTCCGATTGTTTGGGGCATCTAGAAAAAGGCTTGTCCGGAGAAGAAAAGGTGAGCGCTATCATCAGTCCTGTGTCATGCCAACAGTAAAGCATCCTGAGACCATTCATGTGTGGGGTTGCTTCTCATCCAAGGGAGTGGGCTCACTCACAATTTTGGCCAAAAACACAGCCATGAATAAAGAATGGTACCAAAACACCCTTCAACAGCAACTTCTTCCAACAATCCAACAACAGTTTGGTAAAGAATAATGCATTTTCCAGCACGATGGAGCACCGTGCCATAAACCAAAAGTGATTTTTAAGTGGCTCGGGGACCAAAACGTTGAAATTTTGGGTCCATGGCCCGGAAACTCCCCAGAACTTAATCCCATTGAGAACTTGTGGTCAATCCTCAAGAGGCGGGTGGACAAACAAAAACCCACTAATTCTGACAAACTCCAAGTAGTGATTATGAAAGAATGGGTTGCTATCAGTCAGGATTTGGCCCAGAAGTTAATTGAGAGCATGCCCAGTCGAATTGCAGAGGTCCTGAAAAAGAAGGGCCAACACTGCAAATACTGACTCTTTGCATAAATGTCATGTAATTGTCGATAAAAGCCTTTGAAACGTATGAAGTGCTTGTAATTATATTTCAGTACATCACAGGAACAACTGAAACAAAGATCTAAAAGCAGTTTAGCAGCAAACTTTGTGAAAACTAATATTTGTGTCATCATTCTTTTGGCCACTGTAGAGTATAAAGTCTATCTTGCTGGACACTGTCGGCTAGGAGGACGCTCAGGTATCAAAATATACCATTACCCTTAAGACCACAAAGTAAACGCACCAATTCGAATATTTCATTGCAACAATGTATGCAATGAATTTGACATTTAATATCGTATTACGTGTATTGTAATAATGAATTCACTGGTGCTAACTTTAGTTGACAGAAAAATCAAATGTCCAGTGTTTAGTAGCGAACAGTAACTGCTCCACGTTTATTTATTAAACCACGTGATATTACTACTCCATCTAGTGGCGTTTTTACAGTATAACCCTGTTATCTTGGGTTTAGAATGACATATAATTTACATGACATGTACTTTTGTCCAGGTAAAAATATATATTTTAAAGTTGACAAATGTACAATCTTATCAGAAAGTTGTTCATAAATGTCCAGTTTAGACAAAACTGTTTCATTTTTACCTAAAGCTTGTTTCCCCCTTGTGGTGGTCTTGTGAAATCACATGCTGCATTTATGTCAACATGTCAGTTGGTGATCACTGCTGTGTGGGTTGTTTAATTGTCTGAAAGTTAAAAAAAAAAGCATAAGTGACCATTTATCATGGCAAATTGTCTTTACTGGGATTACTGCTAAGTACTAGTATTACACAGAAAAGGTAAACAGGTGTTATTGTAATGATCAAACCCCAAGTTATGGATATGTACAGAGATTTAGGGTAACTATAGGGTCTCAGCACATGGGGAAGGACTCAAAAGCAATAAAATTATTAATTTATTATGTATTTGAAACTGTTAAACATTTTTGAACTATAATATGAAATAAAATATTTCTCTTAATAACTTATGTATTTTCACAGTTATGGAATGCAGAAGATAACAAAAGTTATAATTTTTTTAATGTAATATAATTAAAAAATAAAAAAAACAATCTTGCACACTATTAATACTTAATAGAAATTTAGTAAATGATACATTTTGGACAATGGCCAATAAACAAAAATCAGGCAAGTGTTGATAGTGTGCGGGATTGATGTTTATATTTTGATTTAACAGTTTTCCTATATGCATTACAAACCTATATCATTTTTCAGGTGTGCTGAGTTTGTCCTGATTGATTTATTCTTTGAGAATTATATAGTATATCCATAGCAAAGTTTGAAAACAAACAGATTTGTTTGTGTATAGTTTTAAATCTACAATTAATAAATGTGCAAACACTATCTCAATGTCATAACATACAATTATTTATAAAGTCAAGTTTGAAATTATTCATACCCCTGGCAAATTCTGACTTAAAGTTTTTGTTCAAACGTAAATAAAAGCTGATAAATATTTTTTTTCCACAGTGGTGCCTCTTGCACAATTGTCTTATTATCTTTTGGCAGAAGCCTGTGTCACTTCCAGTAAAAAAAAACTTGCTGGTTGAATAAAAGCAATTTTATGCCAGAATTTGTCATGGGTATGAATAATTTCTGGGGCTTGACTATATATGGTAAAAAAAAAATTCTGCCTTGGTTGATCATCAGGTTCTTGAACATCATCTTAATTAAGCACTTGAGCCTCTCTGTTTATCTTAAAGCTGCAGTAGTATTTACTCGAGTCTAAGAAAGTGCTTTTTTTGTAATGATTAGTGTCTGACTTTCTTGTAAATTAAATGGTAGTAAAATTATCCCTGATAAAGTGGAGCATTTCAATGGCTGTTCAATTTGGTGATTTTGACAGCTGTGTAAACAGTGTGACCTGAACTTTTAAAGAAATATCAAAGATAATATGTGACTTTAGGGAGTTTGTTATAGAATGAAAAAGTCTTACTGTTTAAGGATGTGCTTTTACATGGGATGTGCAGAATATATTTTCTATTGTCTGTGATTTGCATGTGGTTTGGCTGTGGTTTGATTTTTGTTTCCCATATGGTGGCCTTTGTAAATAATAGGTTAAGTAGCAGTTACATGTAAAAAATAAAAATAAAAAGGTTGCTGGTTTGATTCCCAGTTTGGGCAGGAATTGAAGGTGTGCAGGGAGAGTAAATGAACAGCTCTTTGTTCCACCTTTGATACCCAACTGAGGTGTCCTTGAGCGAGACACCCAACCCTTAATTGCTCCCTAGGTGCTGTGTGTGTGTGTGTGTGTGTGTGTGTGTGTGTGTCCACATGCATTCCAGTCCAAAGATATGTGCTATAGAGGAACTGGATAAACAAAACTGCCCGTAGTGTGTGTGTGAATAAGCAAGTGTATAGGTGTTTCCAGCATTGGAAATAGGTTAGAGCACTTTCAGGGCTGGGATACAGCAGGAAGGTTATCTGTTGGTGGAACGTATGCCAGAGTAATTGGTGATTCTGCTGTGGTAACCACTGATTGTGTGTGTGTGTGTGTGTGTGTGTGTGAATGGGTCAAATGCAGAGGATTTTTTTTTTGAACATGGTTAACCATACCTGACATCTTCACTTCACTTTAGCTCATGTTGAACAGTCCAACAGGACATCTAACTAATCCAGACTGCTGTAAACCGCCAAGTTTTCTGTAGTGTATTATTCGTTTTCACATTAACTTGTCCCAATGCAGAAGTGAAGTTGGTTGTCACTTCTGTTTTACTTAGACCTACTGGCTTAACTGAGTTTTAGCCCAGAAAACAGACCAGCTTTTAAGGTGTTGTTCTGCCATTCTGCCTTAACTAATGATGTTCTAGACATAGTCTCGTCCCCACATTAAGAGTGTATCACACGCAATAAAATGGCCAAAAGTTGGTAAATTGTTGGCAAATGGCAAATCAGTAGGTTGTAAACATCTGGATTAATGCCCAAATACACATGTTTGTATATTGGACAAGCAAAGGCTGATACAGTGAGGATTTGCGGGACAGTGTTTTCTATGTTTGTTTCCACATAAGAATAAAGTCAGCGGTTAATTGACGAACTTGAACACCACAGGTGTCAGTGTTTGTCCGTGTCGTCATTTGTTTTCATCATGTGCTTTCTTTGTTCTCTTCCCGCCACCGTCAATGTCAATCTGTTCCACCTGTGTTCATCCCTTGTGTGTGATTAGTCTAATCATCCCCCATCTATTTATAACCTTTCGTCTGTGTCCTTCGTTGTCCGGTATTCTGCTTCGTGTGGTTCTGTTCCTGTGCCGTCCTGTCTTCCCGCATCCAGTATCTGTTCCCCGTAAGTGTTCAATAAACCCGTTTTGTAATGTTTCTCATTCTCCGTCTCGTTATGTCACTATCCGCCAGCCAGGCGTTACATAATACCGGACCCAAAAATAGCGGCGCGCATTCCCCCGTTTTTCTTTTTATAGTCTGTTTTCCCCTCAGTGTTTTATTTTTCTTCCCTCGTGTTTCCCTGGAACCCACCCACCTTCCCGTTTCTCTTTACTGCCTGCTGGAGCAGGGGGAAAGCAGCCCTGAGGACCATATCCGAGCTACTTATGCAGATGGACCGATTATGCAGATGGACATAATCAGCTTTCCGGGCGACGTGCTCTGCACACCCATCATCTTTAGCAGAGCACGATCGCCTGAAGATGGTCCTCGGGGCAACATCGCCGCAATTATGGAGTGGACACTGGCGAGTAAAATATTTCTACTCACCGCCTTCCTGGAGGATCTCGTCAGTGCCACTCCAGACCCAGTGACCAGCCCAGCAACACCATCCACCTGCAGGGAGCGCTTGCCAGAGCCCACCGCAGACGGAGAGCCACCCCCAGCCGATGAGCTATCGCCCCCTAGAGCGATGGAGCGGAATCGAGCTGAGATGGAGGAGCTTAAACACCCGTCTGACCAGGTGCGCGAGCTGGCAACACCGCCAAGAGGGGGAGTCCTGGCGGATACCCGCGAGAGCAGCGAGAGTCCCGCCCACCCCCCCTATGCAGATGGACAGCGGCTGGACACTGGGAGGCTACTCATTGGCTTCTGGAGCTTTAATTTTAATCCTCCGCTGCTTTCAGGCAGCAATATCCGTCCGCTGTTATCAGGCAGCAACCAACTGTTTCTGCACAGTTTTTTAATCTTCCCACTAGAAAAAAGCCTCAGCTCCAGGGTCATGAGTAGCTTCCCACGGTCCCCCAGAACTGCAGCCAGTCATCCAGCTCCAGCACTGCTGCAGTCAGCCAGCCCCCCAGCTCACGCTCCAGCTCCGGAAATGGAGCTCGCTTGTGGGCGCTGCCTGTCTGCATCACCCTCTGGAGGGTGTCGCCCAGCGTCAGCTCCTACGGCCTCCGAGCTGCGGACTCCACCTCGGCCCTTCGACCCTAGGGCTCCGCGTTGGCTCACTCCTCCCTCGTCTTCGTCGTGGGCCGTCCGCCCACCAGCTCCGCCAGGCTCCCTCGTCCCTCCGGCTCCACCTTGGTCAGTCGTCGCCCTTCCTTCGCCTCTGGACTCCACTCTTCCGGCTGCACCTCATCGCACCGTCCCACCGGCTGCGTTGAGCTCCTCCTTCCCTCCAGCTACGCCTCCAGGTTCTCTGTCGCTCTGGCTACACCGCGTGCTTCCGGAACCCCGTCGTCGCCTTGCTCGGGTGAGCCGCCTGCTTCGCCCGGCCCTCAGAAACCTCGGCGTCACCTTCGCCCTTCGGCTCTCCGTCACTTCTTTGGGCTCCACCGCCATCAGCGGCGTCTCCCTCGGTCGGCCCCCTGGAGTCAGCAGCCACTCCTCCTCCACGGATCCTCCCTTCCTCGACTCCGCCCGGGGCCGTCCTTCTGGCTGTGTCCTGGGTCCTCCTGCTCCAGTTCCCTTCCTGTCTCTCCCTTGGACTCCTCCCTTGTACCCTCCCCTTCTACCATCCTTCCTTTTGTTGTTTCCTGTTGAAGGCGCAGGGACCGCGCCTTCAAAAGGGGGGGGTACTGTCAGTGTTCGTCCGTGTCGTCATTTGTTTTCATCATGTGCTTTCTTTGTTCTCTTCCCGCCACCGTCAATGTCAATCTGTTCCACCTGTGTTCATCCCTTGTGTGTGATTAGTCTAATCATCCCCCATCTATTTATAACCTTTCGTCTGTGTCCTTCGTTGTCCGATATTCTGCTTCGTGTGGTTCTGTTCCTGTGCCGTCCTGTCTTCCCGCATCCAGTATCTGTTCCCCGTAAGTGTTCAATAAACCTGTTTTGTAATGTTTCTCATTCTCCGTCTCGTTATGTCACCATCCGCCAGCCAGGCGTTACAACAGGGTTTTCATCTTTGTCATGTCTTTGGCATAAGTTCTTTGAATTTTTGTATGGACTTTTTTTTTCTCCTGGCAACACAATTTACACCCATTTCCTCAAAACAATATTTTGTCTGCACAGTTCTCTAGACCTACTGAATCATCTTATATTTTTTGTCACCACCACTATTTCTTTTATTATTTATTACAATTCTGTTTATAGTAATGTAATATCATCCCTTTCAGATTTACTTTTTCATGGCCAGTGAAAAGATGCAAATTAAATTGATCAAAAGTGGCAGCAAACACAACAGTAGGAAAATGTTTATTTCAAACACAACGTTTTATAATTATAATAATATAATTATTTCTTCAGCACCAAATAGCTTATTCGCATGATTTCCAAATGGTCATGTGACAGAAGACTGGAGAACCATAATTGTCCAAGGGAAAAAAAAGTAAAAAAAAAATAATCATAAAAAAACATAAGGTTATTGTTTATCAGGATTGTAATCAAGAATAAATGTGAAATATATCAATCTTTCATCAGCACGCAGAATTCTTTTAGATACATGCTAACATCTTAACACCCTTAATTTTTAATAACGATGAGATCCCTTCTTGCCTTTTGATTTTTTTGCCATACAAAGATGCAAAACGATCACACAGCAAACTGCCAATAAAATTAAAAATGGAGATCGTACTTAATCACATTTGGTCAACTGTACTCAGTGTTGACAGTCATCTGAAGTATTTATTATTTTTTTATGTAGGCCTAGTTTGTCAGTAATGATAGCCAGTTTATTCAATTCGACAGTTTCTTACCGAACTAACCGACTGACAAATTAAAACAACTATTAAATAATAAAAAACAGCAGACTTTTAAAGAACTCCAATGGGGATTCTGTCAGGTCTGAGTTTGCCTTCAGTCTATGGTGTGCGGAGCGCTTTAAACTGTCCATCAGTGCGCGCGCGCCTGTCAGTGCTGGTGGAGACGCGCGCGCTGGCGGAGGCAGCAGTGGCGCATCTCGCACACACACACACACACACACACACACATCCTCCGCTGGAATAACGGCTGCTGAGGATGTGAGCGGCTTTCGGCCTCGACACCGGCCAAAGCTTCCGTTTTCCCATGACAAACAGATGCGAGAAGCGAGCGAGCGAGCGCGAGACTGAACGGTGCAGGGCAGCGGAGAGATCATCGCTATTATTATGAGAAAAGAGGACGGGGTTGTCGGAGCCGTATTTGTTTTGCTCGCGGAGATGAGGCGGGGGGTAGCGAGTCGCTACAAAATCGTTGGGCTCCGGCCAAGCATTACTCCGTATTAGCACAGATATATACCGCCGTGCTTGCGTTTTCGTCGTCACCAGACGCGATTGTTCGTTACGGATTGCATCGCAGAAAAATAATGCAGCTGTCTCGAGGACATCTGTGAGATTTGCGGACTGCTGTTGCCGCTGCCATGACAGACGCAGGCTTTACCGAGCAGGCGGAGTGAGAGAAGCTCGGCCCCAGCTGCAGCAGCACGGCCGATGAAGGCTGCGCTTACCGGGGGACATTAAATCTGTAAATAGCCTACTGTTCGCGTTATTCCTCTTTAATCGTTTGCAATCTCAGGGAAAATGTCCTCTCGATCTGCTTTACCGTCTGCGAACGACCGGAGCACAGATCATGTAAGTATCAGCATCATCTTCTTTATTTTAAATCAATTATTATTCTTGTTGCAATAATAAATGATCTGAATTCTCAGTTTCCACACATATCCTACAACGCCCAGCGTTTAACGTCAGGTGCACGAACTGGAACAAATATCTGCAGCTCATTGCCTGCTATCGTTCATGGGAGGATGGAGAGGCAGGATACAGTGGCCCATGAACGCGTAGCAGGTTCTTTGGCAAAATGGGCCGCATCCTTGAATGTGCAAAGCAGCAAAAGAGGCGCTGCAAAAGGCGCAGGCAGGCAGCAGAGCGCAGGCCATCCGCATAGTGTACACATCAGCGCATCATCTGCGCACGAGCACCGCGCGCACTCCCAGAGAGCGCTTCTGCTTCATTGGCAGAATGTGCAAGAGACACGCTAGGAAACGCTTTTATTCTGCATATTAGGAAATGAATATGAGCATTCGGGGCTCCAGAGTTGTCTAGGGAGGGCGGCGTGAGGATGGCGGTGATCTGCCGCCTCGGTTCGCCGACAGTGTCGTTCTCCATAAACAGACGCACTGGCTGCTGGTGTAGTGGCCTAGCAGTTCTGCGACAGCACATTACAGTGGGCTTTATAAATGACCTAGACGTAGCGGTTAATGTTGCTTTTAAAAATTTGGTGAACTAAATACAAAACAGTTATCTTTTTGAATAATTTCAATTATAAACAGTTAAAACATTTAGTGACTAATAAACCTGTGTGCTAATAATGTGAAAAATGAAGATATTCAATATGGCTGCTGTTTACTGCTTAAATAATAACTATTATTACAACAAAATCCATTTGTACATTTATAAGACAAACGCCAATTCATTACAAAATATTCAGCTAATCCAATTTCTGTAAAAGATTAGGTTTGCAGGTCTGCAGCACATTTGTTATTGTGTTCATTCTTGTTTTAAGGACACTATACCACACAAAAGTGTTTTTTGAAAGTATTTATTTGACATTGATTGTATACAGTTAAAACAGCAATATTGTGAAATATTTCTTTAATTTTAAAATACTTCTTTTCTTATTTTTATTATAAGTTAAATTTATTTTTAAGATGACAAGGCAACATTTTCAGCAGCCTTTAGTGTCACTTAATTTTCACAAGTCATTATTACATTCTTAAAAAGGTTCTTTATTAATTAATATTACTTCTTTAGATGCCATTGTTTATTTAAATAATAATAATAATAATAATAATAATAATAATAATAATAATAATAATAATAATAATAATAATAGCTCAAATTTTAGTTAATGTTGCCTTGTTTAACTATGCCATTACCTACCTTTACCAATTGCCAAAACACATCTGTGGCATCAAAAACCTCATAAAGCATGTAATTAGATATATGAGATGAAGGTTTAACATGTTGCAATCTTAGACAACAATAATCTTATGGTTATTATTGGTAACTTTGTATAAGATGATGCTGTATGTGATGTGGATCATGCATATTTAGGTTTAGGTCTGAAATATTGTGCATGAAACATTTAGTTCAGTAAACATTCTCTAGCCATAGTACAATTTACATTATGGGGACTTTTAAAGGTGTTGAAGAAGGTGATCATTGTGCAAATTGCACAAGATTATTAAAAAGAAATCAGTGAAACTAAATAAATGTAAGCCAGAACTAGACTAACCTAACTAGACATCCACCAATACTGATTTATTTTGTCAGAACAGGGATTCACCCATTTCATTTTGGAACAGTCTTTGCTATTTTCTTTATTTTTTGTCATAGTTACTGTTATAAGTTTGCCATATTGTGTTTATAGGACAGTGCACACAGTGTGTGTGAGGTGGAGCAGGGCAGGGCAATGTGAGTAATTTATTCAGCCCCCGAGCTGTAATCCTCTGGTCAGCGGTGCAGATGAGGACCTGGACATGTTTTGATTTCTGCCTGAGCTTCTTTCTCCCTCTCTAAGAGGGACAGTTGGAGCCCTTCAGTAAACTTTACCAGATGTTGGTCTGAGTGTTCAGGGCTCAGTCAGGTTTAAATGTGCTAATCTAAATAGAAAGTTTAGTTTCAGCTGTGACAGACTAAAACCTCCATGGCAAAGTAAGTTAATCCTGTATTACAGGGCAGAATTACTCACATCAGATCTGACCTCCGCTTTTCCACACACGTCTGTATAGCATCATTACATGAGCAATCTGTATTTAACTGATTTCAGTCACCATTTGTTTAGGGTTGAGCACATGTTTGTATGTACACTTCTTTAATTATCATTATGACAAGCAACAAAAGTACTTATGTACTGTAATTTAAATATTCAACTCTTAAAAGCAAGCACCAACTGTTTATCTTCCATTGTATGTATCGGACTTTAATAAAATTTGGTAATTGAACATGGTTTGCTGTTCAGATATCATGTTCTAAAGACATAAATTTAATCGGTCAAAATAAAGTTCTTCAGCATTTAAAAAAAAAATTCAGCCAAACAGATTTTACAAATTGCAGGTCTATTGCAGGTCACGGTTGTACATCATCCATGTTGTTGGTACAAAACAGATGCTGACATAAAATACATCATCACATGCTTTTGCTTCAGCTCTCCAAAGTGTATGTTTTTTCAGTGTCAGTGCATCACTAGTGAACGCTGTCTTTACCCAGTTTTGAGTAGCACAACTGTCACAGTTCTTTTTTGGAAATGTTCGCACCATTCAACCAAAATACTAATTACTAGTAACTACAACAGTTGTGCAGTCCATCTGCATACTAGGGTGATTTGTGTGTGTGTGTGTGTGTGTGTGTGTGTGTGTGTGTGTGTGTGTGT
>CAIGQW010054193.1:1244634-1277736 GCA_903798125.1 Danio choprae
TGTGTGTGTGTGTGTGTGTGTGTGTGTGTGTGTGTGTGTGTGTGTGTAAGAGGCTTAATCATTAAATGAGGATTTAATTCAGAAATGTGGTTCAGTCAGTACAGTAGCATTAGTCTGTTTTACTACAGATTCCCTTTTTAAAAACTTCTATTTTACTGTTAAATTCAATTCTTTCAAATTTTACTTGCATTTTATTTTCATCTGAGCTAACTTGACATTTTGACTGGAGACACAAGCGGGTTTTCTTATATGAGGCCATTTCTTTCTTCCATTTGATTGCTTCTGCATGTATCGAACAGCAGCTTAAAGGGGCTTTATTTAAGATTTTTTTTATGTATTCATAAAAACCTAAACTAGACCTTTCCAAACATCCTAGATTGTTAAACCAATGTAATTGAAACTTTACTTAATACCAGATTTATATTATATATAGTCGCAGATATATTTTAAAATGAGACCGTTTGATTTTAATAACCTGACGTGTTGACATGATACTAGTGAATTGCAGAACTTGAGCAAATATATCCACATGTCATCGATCAGATGCTTTCTTAACTTTGTTGTTAGTGAAAAGGAAGCACACAGCACATATTCACATATTTCTCTAAATGTCGTTCTTATCAACATGTATGGAGGTTTATTAATAGTATAATAGTAATAGTTGATAGTAGAATAGTAGAACGTCTTTTTGCTTCTCAGAACATAATGTAAAAGAGAGCTTAAACATGAATATATTTGGACAAATCTTGTTCAGTGTTCTGTTACGTGTCCACAAGTACGAGGCTGCAGTTCACTTAACAGCCATTGGTGTCGCTAATACCATGATTTTTTCTTAAAGAGATAGTTCACCCAAAAATGGAATTTTGCTCAGTTTTCTCACCCTCAAGCAGTTCCAAATCTTTATGAGTTTCTTCTATTGAACACAAAATTAAATATTTTCAAGAAAGCTAATATCCTATAACCGTCGACCTCCATAGTATGAAAAACAAATACTAGGGAAGTCAATGGTTACAGGTTTTCAGCTTTCTTCAAAACAGCTTTTCTTTTTTTCAGATAAAAGAAATTCATAAAGGGTTGAAATAAGGATAAGTATATGATGACAGAATAATTTTTTTTTGGATGAATTTTTTGGATGAACTATCACTTAATTCTACTTATAGCTCCTTTAAACCAATCTATTTGTTACACATTGATCTTAATTGCACATAATGAATGTTCTTTGTGTCTGTTCCTCTGTCCAGCATGCGTCTCTGGTGGCGAGTCGTTCAGAGAAGGGGACAAATGTGTCGAGTCGCTCACTGGGTGCGAGATGTCGTAACTCCATGGCCTCTTACTCAGATGAGCTACCGCACATCGGAAACTACCGGCTCCTTAAAACCATCGGCAAGGGCAACTTTGCTAAAGTCAAACTGGCCCGCCACATCCTCACAGGCAAAGAGGTAAGAACAGACAACTGAGAGAAAGAGAGAGAGTTTACATAGGTAAAACCAGTAACGTTTGATAAGATGCAAGCACAGGAGCTCCTGCTTTACATCTCATTCTCATTCTCATCAGAACATATGTGAGCTTGAATTCTTTGGGTGGTGTATTTTTAAAGTGGTCCAACTTAAGTGTGAAAATTTCCACACCCACGTTTGCTTTTTATAAACCCAAGCTGATACAGTGTGATTTTTAGATGAACTTCTTAGTGGGCAGCAAAGAGGTTTGATAATCTTAGACAATTATAGAACGTGATGATTAAAGAATCATGTTCGAATTCAGCGTTTAAAATGTTTAAAGGGATAGTTCACCCAAAAATGAAAATTCTGTCATCATTTACTCATCCTACACTTGTTCCAAACCTGTTTAAGTTTCTTTCTTCTGTTGGACACAAATTAAGATACACTTAGAATATTAGGAAAAAGTTACATAATATTATAGTATTTTGTTTTCCTACTATGGATGTAAATTTGCTTTTCCCTCCAATATTTAAAATATATTGTTTTGTGCTCAACAGAAGAATGAAATTCATAAACATTTAGAACTAGTAAATACTGGGAAAAGTATTATTTTTGGGTGAACAATCCCTTTAAAGTTCTAGATCTAAAAGAATAACAGTAGTTTATAAACTCTTGCGCAAATAATGTGTGGCAGTCTGGAGCCACGTATACGCTTTTGACAACTGTGTTTAAATGCAGAATAGACTCCCCACAAAATGATGGTTGTTTGTTTATGGAATACAGTCACCACTCCTAGACCCATAATGGCGGACACAACTATAGTAGCATTGCAGCTATGAACCAGTAACACAGATGCTAACATTTTGTGCTCTCTTTTTGACCAAATACATATTAGTGACCATACGACTTTTTTTTTAAAAGAATCCCCATGTTTTGTTTATTGTATTTAAGCTGCTAGTAACAGCATGTGCTCTGTCTGAACTGCACAATATGAGTTGCCCCTGGACCACATGGCTGGTGGGAGCAGCTACGGCAGACAGACTGGCATGAGAAATTGCGAATGAGTCAAGACACATGGCTCTGTCTCTGACTAGCGCCACACAAGAAGAAAAGAGACATAGACGGAGTTCAAATTACATCACTGCATTAACAACTAGATTTACAGTTCACTTCTGCACACAAAGCACGTTCAATTAATACATTTGGTCACACTTTATATTAAGTGGCCTTAACTACTATGTACTTCCATCAACAACAAAAAATGCAATGCACTGCTTGTGTTCATATTGGATTGCACAACACTTATGGGGCTTCTGAGGTGGGATACAGGTCATTTTAGGCACAGTTTTGGTGATATGGGCTGCTTTATGGGTGGGTTAATGTGTAATGGATGCGTCAACTGTTAATATAACAGAATTTGATTATAGATGTAATGTAAAAACATGGATGCACATGATAAGTGCATTGTACCAAATGATTAATTAAAATGTAAGTACATTGTAGTTAAGGCCACTTGATTTAAAGTGAGACCATAAATTTGGTTAGCACTACATGGATGCCCATTCAGACCAAGGGTGCCCCCTCAGATTATTGAGCTAAATTAATTTTCAATTCAACTTCCAAACAACAAAATATAAATGTTACATTTGATCGTGTTGTGCAATTATGATGTTGTATTTTATGTATGATGGCTGTAAATGTATTTGCTATAGACACACTGCAAAGCAGAGATAATAGAATAGCTTTCTGAGTGATGGAAAATGGAGTTTGACACTAACCAGAACTCTGAATCTAGGTGCCCACATGAAAGTAAATGTTTTAGCAATTTATTGTAAAGTATATTATAGTGTATATATTACAGTATTTACAAGACTTAATTCATTACTATAGTAAATTAGGTGTAGTATAATATCAATACTGTAGAATTCATTAACATGGTTAACAAATAAACTGTAATAAATACTTTAATACACTTCAAATTTTACCACAATAAAACATGGTGGAGTTTGCATGTTCTTCCCGTGTTTGCGTGGGTTTCCTCCGGGTGCTCCGGTTTCCCCCACAGTCCAAAAACATGTGGTGTAGTTGAATTGGGTAGGCAAAATTGTCCGTAATGTATGTGTGTGAATGAGTGTATGGATGTTTCCCAGTGATGGGTTGCAGCTGGAAGGGCATCCGCTGCGTAAAACATATGCTGGATAAGTTGGCGGTTCATTCTGCTGTGGCGACCCCAGATTAATAAAGGGACTAAGCCGAAAAGAAAATGAATGAATGAATGAATGAATGAATAAAACATGGTGTGTTGTAGTATAATACTGTAGAAAACATAAGTTTGTTTATTTTACTACAGTTGTTGTATAACCACAGCAAGTACTTTACTATAAACATTTACTGTAAATTATTGTACAGTAAAGTATAAGTGTAAAGGATTTTTTTTCATGTGGGTATACTTTTAAAATCCTGACACACTTTGTATATACAATATTGTTATGGTTTTCTTATTTTTCTTTCTGTAATATTGTAATAATGGAGTCAGACGTTTAAACTACTGTTCAGAAAACGGTGGTCAGGAAGATTAGGTTTTTTGAAAGAAATTGTTTTATTCAGCAAGAATGAATTGAAATCAAAATTAAAGGTAAAGACATGTTTAACAGCTTCCACTAAAATAAGAAGCAACACGATGATTTTAACATTGATTAAAAAAAGAAATATATTATAAAATCAGAACATTCTAATGATTTCTGGAGGATTGTATCACACTCAAGACTGCAGTAAGGGTGCTGAAAACTCAGCTTTGCTATCACAAGCATAAATTACAATTTTAAATATGTTTAAACAGAAAACTGTTTTACATTACTGTTTTTACAGTAGTATTGAGAAGTAAATGCAGCATTGGTGAAGATAACAGACATATTTAATAATGTTACAGACATACTCTAAAACTGCACTGACCTGTAGCTTTTGAACTTTTAAACTGGTTTCCAGTCCCTTCAAGGAACACCTTTTTTGGAAATGAGAGTTAAATCTAGAGTTAAATCCATTTAGCCGATCTCCAGGTCTGGCAGGAGCATTTTTAGCTTAGCTTAGCATAGATCATTGAATCAGATTAGACCATTAGTATCTCACTCAAAAAATAATTTCAACAATTTTCATATTTAAAGCTTGATTCTTCTGTACTTACACTAAGAATGCTGAAAAATTCCAAGTCACTGTTTTCTAGGACAATATGGCTAGGAACTATATTCTCAGTCTGGCGCAATTACCAAGGAATTTTTCTGCTGTGCCATGGCTACAGCAGGCGCACTGATATTACATAGCATCTGAAAATAGACCCTAGCAAGGGCCTTGTAAAATGAACTTATTACAAAAGAGGAGTTTTCCTTTAAACAATTAGATTTTGATTAAAGCATCTGCTAATGAATTTCAAATGAGACCATGCCAGGTAGATTAAATTTGATATAAAGGACATGGAAATGTCTTGAAGCTAAAATCGCTAATTGTGCTCTGTATCTTTAGGTTGCAATAAAGATTATTGACAAGACTCAGTTGAACCCAACCAGCCTACAAAAGGTAAGACTGTGCATTTAAATGTGTTTTAGACATGTTCTACTTTAACAACTGTAGTATTGCCAGAAAATAATGTCATTCTAACTCATTTGGTCCAAAAACGTCATTCAGTGTCTTGAAAATCTATGCATCTAAAATCGAAAAATCAAACAGGATATATTTATAAATGTAAGTATGTCGATCTAGAAGAGTGTGTTGCACTTGGAGGTATTGCAGTATTGCAGTGTGTCTGTGTTGAGTCTGCACTCTCTCTCTTCTGTATGCCAGTGACTCATCTGTCTCGTAATTATCTCCGGCCTTCATTCCTCCCACTGAGACCCACCGCTCCAACACTGCTCTGAGTTTGAGCATACATCAAGATTTATATTGATTATTTTACAAACCTATTCTTGATATGCTTCTGGCTTTAAACAATCTTGTTTTCACTTATCTGAATGACTGTTACATTAAATTAGGACTAAACACAACCCAGTGACTTCAGTGATTTTTATATAGACAGTCTTTTTGACCATTGGTGTTATTGGGTGGGTGACATGGCAAAAATATCATGATTTTGTTTAAAGGAAAATTATGGTTCTTGATTTTATTACAATTGTTTGTTATGTTGGTTTAACTATTTTGCAAGTTGTTTGAGCAGTACAGCCAGAGTTATGTCATGTCCTAACAACAGAAAGGTATTTTTGTATGTGTTCTATCCATCGGCGATGGGTGAAATTTCTATTTCAGAAATGTTTTCTATTTCCACAACATTGTGGCAGAACAACAGCATAAGCTACTATGACAAAGATCACCTCAGATGCAGAATATGTGCTTTATTTTGTGTTAAATGCTCTGGACACGTGTAAGTTCCTTATTTTAAAAACAAAGCTTTACAAGGTAACGACATAAAATAAAATAGTATAGACTGGTAGACATAGTTGGCAAAGATAAAAATCTTAATAGATAATACAAAGAACATTGCAAATACACATAATAAACAAATCAAACAAACAGTGGTTTATTTTTCAAGTACTGTAGGTGCATTTTGCAGTAGCAATTAAGAAATTAAATGAACAATTTTTTAAATAATTTAGTTATTTCATTAATATTAAAGGGGTAGTTGATCAAAAAATGAAAATTCTGTCATTATTTACTCACTCTCAAGTTGTCGGCGGTCTTTACTGTTTTCCATAGTATTTTCCTAGTACAGCCAGCACCTGTTTGGTCACCCACATTCTTCAGTACAGTATATTTTCTTTTGCATTCAGCACAAGAAAGAAATGAATAAAGATTTGGAGATCAGAGGGAGAAAATACTGAAAGAATGATCAGTTTTGGATGATTTGTGTGTTGAGGACAAGCAGCCGCCTGTTAGTTTGCTGTCCCTTTAAGATCTTCACACAATCGTTATGCATCCGTTTTTCTCTTAGCTGTTACTTTTACTTTAGATCTAATAACCAAATATTTTTATATGTAAATCCTGTGAGGTTTTGACAGTTTTAGCACAATCAGATCTGAAAGATAAACCATCTGTTTAATGGACTTCATAGGGTGTGCGTTCATATCACTCTTCAGGTATACGCACTCCGAAAAAACGTGCGTGTGCAGCATGCAAATGAATTTTTAAGACGTGCAACTAACATACTTTTGTCATTATAAGAGTGTTCCCACGGGTCATGGAATTTCTGGAATATCATGAAATTTTAAAGGGTCTATTCCAGACATTGGAAGTCAGCATTTAAAAAAACATTTTCCTAGTAATGGAATATCAGGGATTTTTATTTGTCACTTTTCAATATTAATTTCCATTTATTAAATGTAATTTTTCTATAATGTATAATGTCTATGAAACACTGTTTCATGCCTTATGTTATGGTTAGTCAATTTTCAGCTCCATTTTATTCCTTTCACGCTCATCAACTGTAGTCACTGAAGTCAAGTGCCGTCACCAGACTCTACCTGATAGCAAGCACAACAGCAGCCTAGATGTAATGGAAAGTCATATTTTTAGACAGTGAAAGTCAGGGAATTTGATATCTGGCTTAAAGTGGGAACCCTGTTATGAATAAGTGCAGTATCCTGTGAGTATAACTCTATCACTAGACTAATATTTGTTAATCTAGTTAATATTTGATTTAAATGTATTTCGAGTTGTTTACAGACAGTGGTGCCGGAATTGCAAAAGATACAATAAGTTGTAGCATGATACTATGATATTTCTTCAAAAGCAGGTCATAGAGACATTTGAATCTGCCACAATCTAAAATCGACGATTTTAGATTCTGGCCAATAAAACAAAATATTTACTGTACAATTTTTTCGTCTCACCTAATGGTGGGGTGACATATCATAAGCAGATCTGCACCGTTTTCATTTGTTTAGGCCGGAGGAGAACTGGCCCATCGACTTTTTTTCATTTCTCACCAAAAAGAGTTTGGATTTCTTGCCACTGTCACCTTTGGTGTGATTAGTTTAGATCTAAAAGACAGTTAATATTCAGTAATAACATCGATTTATGACCACAGGACATTTTCTTCTATAATAAATGAATTTTACTCAATTGGATTGACTGAATATTGACCTGATATAAGACGAATAATGACACTATTGCTCTCGTATTCAAAATCTGCATCATTTCCTGTTTAATTCTGTGAAGCATCTTTGAAACAACCTCTGTTGTATAAAACGCTATTAATAAGTAATGAATTGACTGTATTTCCGTGCATGGTTGAGTGATGTTCATTTTAATCCAGGGTCTTTTGACTTATTGCCCTTTCACTTTAAATCTGGCCGCAGGAAATCTTGTTTTCAAAGTGCATCTTTTTTTGTGCACTTAGTGTATGTGTTGGAGAGGAGAGGTCGACAGCTGCGCTTCTCCACAGGCCCAGAACGTCCCACTGTGATTCAATCCCGGCTCTGTAACACACACACACAGTTAACTGTACGCAAACTGTAAACCACCCTTATTGCGCATAAGTCACGTTTGGCTTTTTGAGCACTCATATGGTTGAAATGAGCTGTTATAGTAATGCTGGAATCACTGTTTACTGGAGCATTTGTCAGTTTGTGTGTGTGTGTGTGTGTGTCCTGTCACTTTTAGTGTTGCTTTTTAGTATTGCAAGGAGAAAAGCTCAGAGATTTTGTCTGGTTTGCTTGATATAATTGTTCATATGATTTACATATTATTTACATGTTATTGTTGATTAAATAAATAAAAATAAGTACAATATATTTTCTTATATACAATATCTTTGTAGTTTTAAATCAATCCCTGATCTTGCGCTGTATTTCTAGTGGCTAGTATACATTTAAAAATGTTCCATTGTTGGTGCAATAAAGAAGTATTGTTTTGGCACATTGGCTTCAATATAAGCAGTTTTATAAGCTTAAACTTACAGCATGTTTTTCTATCACAGTGACCTCTTACCTATAAAAAGGAATTAAAATTTCTCATTTCATGGCTCCTTTAAACAATAAAAATCACTAACGAAATTCAAGAAGTTTGCTGCATAAGAGTAAGCCTTGTTGAAGAAAACCTTCAAATGTTGTCCTTTGTCATTTCGAGAATGAGGCAGTGCAATAAAAAAGACAACACTAATCTCATTATGAATGGACAAGCCTCTGTAAGCCTTTTATAGCATATATATTTTTGATATGATTGACAAGATTAGATGTCCAAGCTCCTAAAGATTTGATTAAACCTCTGCACTGACTAGCCGACAGTTGATTTAATGTTACATTTTATGTGCGTGCATGTGTACCTACAGCGCTTACAGTGAATTAGAGAATTGAGGGGCGTATCAATGCTTCTGAATTACTGAACAAACTTCTGTGAGATGTATTATGGGACATATGCAGATTGGTGCAGCTGCAGGGGCTTTTCCACAGCAACAAGAATGGCATTTTGTGTTCTCCTTGCAGACGAAGAGAGAACAAAAGACAAGTTTAGAGATACCATATATCTCAAATTTCTGTTCTGCGTTTATATCAACATGAAGTGAATTGAGCTGAATGATGATGGTATTGTTCTGCTATGGCTGCTTTATAGCAGTTTGCAACATTGATTCTGTTACTTTCCTTTTGGGAAACAAAGTGATATAAAGGGATATATATCGTAAAAATTAAGATGACATGACAGTATGGCTTCAGGTCGATTAGAAAATCAATTTATTTTAGAATTAGTTTATATCTCAAAAGGTCATAATCCCCACTCATTGAGTAACTGTGTTATATTTTTTATTTAACATTTTTTGGGGGGATTATTTTATCATGTTATCCATACCCACTGAAGATTCATTCTATAACATTGTTTCTTTTCTTTTCTTTTTTTTTGACAGCTGTTCAGAGAGGTGCGGATCATGAAGACCCTACATCATCCAAACATTGGTAAGATACATTCAAATGCATGTGCTTTTCTAATAAATACTTATTACATAGTTATTTAAATAAGCTTTCTAAAGGTATTTAATGTCAGCAACATTTTTATGTTACAGTGCAACTCTTTGAGGTTATCGAAACAGAGAAGACGCTTTATCTTGTGATGGAATATGCAAGTGGAGGTAAACTCTTAAGTCTGGAGTATATAACATTGTGCAACTCTTTATATACTACTGTGGCTGAGCAAATGTGCTTTGTGGTGTGAGGTGTGTCCTCGTTATAGGGTGTTTATTTGTCTTTCCAAAGCTGCAACACAATGCAAATATACTTTTGATACTCATGTCCAGCTGTGATATTTGGGACAGTATTCATGTGTGATGGTCGCTGGTTTTTCAGGTGAGGTGTTTGATTATCTGGTGTCTCATGGGAGAATGAAAGAATTAGAGGCTAGAGCCAAATTCAGACAGGTAAGACATTTACAGGTTTAAAAATCTAAGTATTAATCACAATAACCTTCTGGTTATTGCAGAAACTGCAGTTTCATGTGTTTGAATTAGGCTATGTTCAATCATATCGTTTCAGATTGTGTCAGCTGTTCACTACTGTCATCAGAAGAATATAGTTCACAGAGATCTGAAGGTATGAATTGAAAAAATATATTTATTTATTTATTTATTTTATTATTATTTTAATTGATTTATTTTTTGCTTTTTTTGCTTTCCACTAAAAAATATTATATGTGCGTGCGTGCGTGCGTGCGTGCGTGCGTGCGTGCGTGCGTGCGTGCGTGCGTGCGTGCGTGCGTGCGTGCGTGCGTGCGTGCGTGCGTGCGTGCGTGTGTATAAAGAAAATGAATGAATATATATATTAATTTAAACATCACTAAAACTATGTGCAAGCAACTGTGTAGGAGAATATCAATTATGTGTACCAACCCCATTAAATCCTGTGGATTTTTTTATGCCTAAGTAAATGAATTGATGAACTGTCATTTCAAATAAATTGCCCATTTTCTTTCTCTTTATTTGTTTCTTCTTCCCACAGTTACAACTTAATTCTTTGTTTCTGTCCTTCACTCTTTCTGTCTTTGTAGGCAGAGAATTTGCTGTTGGATGCAGATTCCAACATAAAGATAGCAGACTTTGGCTTTAGTAATGAGTTTACATTGGGGAATAAGTTGGACACTTTCTGTGGTTCCCCGCCTTATGCTGCTCCAGAGCTGTTCCAAGGCAAGAAGTATGACGGGCCAGAGGTGGACATCTGGAGTCTAGGGGTCATCCTATACACGCTGGTTAGCGGATCTCTTCCTTTTGATGGACAGAACCTCAAGGTACAGCAGCTCTGTTACTACACTAACTATCATACAATCCAGCCACTGCACACACTACTGACTGGGGTCAGGGGAAGAGTCCATGCAATATGGGAGGATGGGAGAGTCCTTATGCTTGTAGTAACCTGTGTTTGTGACATTGAGTTGATGAATTTAATTCAGTCACATTTGGTAGTTATTACAAAATTATCTACTGTGCAATTTATTATTATTTATTGTGTTTGAAAAGTGTCTGATAGTGATATTATTAAATATTGGTACAGCTTTAAATAATTTTCCAAATAGTTTTTAACACTAGAACTATGGAGGCAGCCATTTTGACTGTTTAAAGATTTTGTAATTTAATAGCTTTGTTCAAATAAAACCCTTATAACTATAGTGTCCCGACTTTTCCTAAATGTATGTATATTTCAGTCTAATATTAGTTCTTTTATTAAAATTACAAAACACAAAGAGTTCTGAGTACTTCTACCTTGAATGACCATAACAATCAAATTAACTGTATGAATTTCAGCATCCGCTACTTTCATGGCTTTGAATATGCTTGCCTTTGTTGCCTAGAAACTTTTTGCTATCAAGGCCATAACTTTCTGATAGCAAACACTCTTTTGAAACCTTCAAAAACACGTTCACTGTGGGGTTCTTCCGGTTGCCAGACAAAGTGAAATACGCACTTATAGACAATTACAGGCTAAATTACAACAAAACATGTGTTACTATGTTACTATGGTCATTCTAGCAGTTGTAGAATTCTGGTAGCTTCAGTGTTAAAATGTAAAACTTACTTTTTTTTTTTTACATTAAATCTACTTGCAGAATTGGCAGGACATTAAGAAAAACAGTGAACACATGCTTTTAAGTGTACCATGAACCAACAAACCATGTCAGTCATTTATATAATTTAATGTACAATTTGAGACATCTAATAAGCGTAATGTAGATGAGCAAACACTCCAATAAATGTCTTCCAGATGTCTCTGTGATGTACGTGTGCTGTCAGGGCTGTGTAATGTAGGTGACTTTAGGTTATTAAGGCTTTAATCAAAAATGTGACGTTTATAGCAAATAGGACATTGTATGCCTATTTGAGTTACTAACAACCTTTTATGTTAAGTGTTTTACTTTTAGTTAATGGAAACTAGAGTAGAATACTTTTAGTTTTAGTAAATAGAAACTTTTTTTTCTTTTAAATAATAAAAAAATCTTATTTCTAGATTAAAAAAAAATAAACACTCATACAGTATGTCTCACTGTTTGCTGGTGCATGTGTTTTTTCCAGGAGCTGCGTGAGCGAGTGTTGAGGGGGAAGTACCGCGTGCCCTTCTACATGTCCACAGACTGTGAGGGGATACTGCGCAGATTTCTTGTGCTCAATCCCAGCAAACGTTGCACTCTAGAGGTGCCTACCTGCACATACATAAGTACACTCTACAACCCTAAAACCTGTATATGACACTAGAAAGATAATGATGGCTGTAAGGTCTTAGAGTATACAGTACAGCGTGCAATAGATGGAAGTCATTTAAAACTTTTATTGGTCTGCAATTTTAATTATAAAGTCAATGCAGCTAATTGGCTGAACTGGTAAGTTTATATGTAATCCCGATGCTGATATTTCCTCCGCAGCAAGTGATGAAGGATAAATGGATGAATGCAGGGCATGATGGCGATGAGTTAAAGCCCCATATTGAGCCAACTGAAGACTACAGTGACGCCAACCGCATTGGTGAGCAGTAGGAAATTGTTGTGTTTTAATGTGTGTTTGACTTCACTTACTGTCTAATTATCTTGTTGTTTTTAAATTATACTTCAACTTATTGTGTCTGGAAAATGTCATTGTGTTGTCATGGATTTCTCTGCCTCTCCAGAGATTATGGTCGGGATGGGTTTCACTACAGAGGAGATTAAGGACTCTTTACTCAATCAGAAATATAATGAAGTCACAGCTACATATCTACTGTTGGGCCTGAAGACTGAGGTAATGCATCTGTACATGTCAGATGTGCAGATATACTCAGTAATACATTATATCATGACAATTATACTGAATAATGTTGTTTTATCCATCTATTATGGGTGTAACGGTTCACAAAATTCAGTTCAGTTCGAGACGATACAATTTGGTACCTTTTTAATACAGCAAAATAAAATTCCTTGATTTTTACTTTTTTAAATCTATTAAAATAATCTTTAATCTTTTTTTTTTTACTTTGAACAATGATGGAGCTGTACTTGACCCATCTTCTGTGGTGTGTTCTTAGCAGCATATAAAACAAAAACAGCTCCTTATTAAAGAGAAATGTCATATTGTATTAGTTATGAACAAATGCAAAGAGCACAGTGTGTTTTTACTCAGTGTCCAAATTTTCTGTGGACAGCACAGATCTGCTTGATTTGACAGTGTCACCTGCAGTGGAAAACAGCCTTTGGCTATAGGGACAGATGTTCAGGCACAGCCAGGAAATACAGTCTGGCCGAAATGGGCCCGTGAAGTAATAGTGTAAGTGTAGGGCTCAATTAATGTGAAGAGTGAATAATTCCTGGCTGTGCCTAGAACCTCCGTGTTTCTTATATAGTTACATAGTAAGTGTATATTTTCAGTTGTTTCCAATTAGAACAACAACAGCCTGACAGTGCTTCATGTGAAACAGACACTCAGCAAATTAAAGGTCCTGTGAAGTGCGTTGAAATGTGCATTTTTTTGTTATTCGATGTTTGACGTTGTCTCAACAGAAACATGAAGACATGGTGGGATATATATAGTAGCCCAGACAATAGAGCCCAGAGTTTCATTTTTAATCATAGCTCTGGGAGTGAGGGTAGTTGAGCTCAAGCGCATCAAAGGAAAAACAAATGAGAAGCATTTTGAAGGGGGTGGGACATGTCAAATACTGGAGAGCATTTAATTGTTCAGAAGATTTGATGAGAAACTGAAGTAAGAGGTGACGTCAAAAAAATGGTTGTTCCATTTAGGCGATATTAACAAACTGTAAGCTTCGAATGTTTATATCTTTTAGATTCGAATTTGGTCACTGTTTTGGAGCTCATAGATATCATTAAGACTAAAATACTTTATTTTAATGTCACAGGACCTTTAAGTGTTTTTTTTCTTAAGCATTTTTAAAAAAATGTGTCAACAGTTGGAGAATGAGTTAAACACAATGCTACAGAAACACTCTCAGTGTCTTTAAGAGCGCTGGCATTTTCAGCTATGCAAAAACTTGGCGGACATGTGCCCTAAACTTATTCGTACTACTAACCGAACTAAAAGTCTCACACCAATGGTTCAATACGAATGCATGTATCATTACTCCACTACTATTTGTCTGTCTGTCACTCTATTTTTTTTAGTTTTTAAAACTTTTTGGTCAAGCTTTCTCAAGCCAACATTATCTCAACTTGCGTTTGGTCACAGGATGGTGCTGAGTCACGAGTTAGCGGCAGTATGACATTGCCACGGGTGCGTCCGAGCCCAATTACCAACGGAACCAACAAACAATCCTCTTCTTCATCATCTTCCTCATCCTCACACAGCAAGACTCAGCGCAGCGCCTCTACCTACCACCGCCAACGACGGCACAGTGATTTCTGTAAGAGACACTTGAGCTTAAAATCTAAATCAAAATATACTTTGAGCAGTTATTGATTATAATTATTATTAGTTTGCTCTGCAGGTGGTCCCAGCATGCCTGTGATGCACCCTAAGCGTAGCCCGACCAGCAGCGGAGATCGTGAGCTGCGTGAGAGCCGCATGCCCCCAAGGAAGGCCAGCTGCAGCGTTATGGGCAGTCGGACCCTGCCACCATCAAGTCCAATGGTCAGCACCGCCAACAACCCTAACAAGGCTGAGATACCTGATCGGCGCAAGGAGATGACAGCCACCACCGTAGGAGACATGTTTTTTATTTAATAATTTATTCATTATATACAAAGGATGGAGATATAAATACTTCAGGGAGAATGCATTTAATTAATCGAAAGTGGCAGCAATTACATTTAAAATGTTACAGAATGTTACAATTCATATAAATGTTGTTTAGAACATTCTGTTCATCGATAATCCTACAGTTGAATACAGCTGTTTTTAACATGATAGTAATAGGGATTTTTCTTAAGCAGCAAAGCAGAAAATCAGCATATTAGAATAATTGCACTGAAGACTGGAGTAGTGATGCTGAAAATTCAGCTTTCCCATTAAGATATGAAATACATTGTAAAATATATTTACATTTTTTCTTAGTCACTTTAGCAATTTTTTTTTTCAAATCAGCCACATCATCTATTTAGCTATGCAAATTTTCTAGTCAACACCTCAACCGCCAAGGGCAGTTGTATTCCTAATACTGACAGTGAGTAAAATTTACTCATGCCACTGACTATAGCTAAAAAACGTATTATAACTGACTATAACTAAAAATGTATTTTGTCACTGTCTTTACAAAAATTAAGAAAGACTCATAAAATGATTATTTTTAGACATTAACTAAGATGCTGAGCTGACCCAATGCATATTGTACACCCCTCATATCTTCCCACCAACAGACTAAACATCACCCATGTGAAAGTCAGTGCCTGTAATGCCTGTTATGCATCCATACAGTGAATCGCCTTCTTTTATCCAGTTTGAGATGTTTATTAGACAGCTTGACATAACCAAATACATCACAACTTTTGTTAAGATAACATACCGTGTCATAAATCTGTCATAAACATGATTGTCATGAGGCCACCATACTTGTGTTATTAATTTTATAACAACATCATTAATATTTTTCTTGACCTCAACTACAGTGGTACAAATTGAACTTGTCATTAAATAATAAAGTGTCATTAAATAAAATGTCATAAAAACAAAAATGATTAAATATTAGTGACGCTCTTATCAAATTATTTGACAGGGTATTTACACTTCCGCTGAGAAATTGTAATGACAAACTAATTTTGTTCCACTGAAAAAAGTGATCAGAAAAATATTCATGACAGTTATAATGATGTCATATAATCATGTTTATGACATTTATGACAAGTTATGACATGACGAAGACAAAACAGGGTAGGATGTATTTGTTTGTCAATTGGCATAGTAAAGAGATCTTAAACAATGTCACCTTTGCAGTTAAAAATTACATTACTGATCTAATGACAGTATGCATGCATAAAATCTCTTTCATATTCATGCAGCATACGTCAGGATTTATAGGAGAGTCATAACTGTCTTATGAACACTCCTTCAGTTAAAATGTTACCAAAATGGGTTATTTACATTTGAAAATGCCATGTTTAAATTTTACTCTGAGGCAGTTCTGGTGCTAATGGCATATTAATGAAATTTTGTTTTCCATCTCTGCTGTAGAACAATATCCCAGGAAGCACTATGACCCGCAGAAACACATATGTATGTACGGATCGTTCCAGCACTGAACGACACTCACTGCTGCAGAACGGCAAAGACAACAGGTACATAGATGCACAAACTCTGCCACTATAATATACTACATAAAATAATATAGTGTAGTGCTCTTTCTCTAATAACATATGTTTGTGTCTGTCCTCAGCTCTCTGTCCCACCGCCTGCCCCCCACCTCTCCCTCCACCCTCAGTATTGTGGGAGCGGGAGCCTCCTCCTCCTCTTCCTCAGGCGAGCGCTGTCGGCTGACCCGTGGATCCACCATCCGGAGCACTTTCCATGGGGGTCAGCTCCGTGACCGCGTACCGCCCACTTATGGACCTCCGCCCACATCGCCCACCCTCAGCCATGACGCCGGAGCCCTGCCGGCCAATGCCCGCAGCCGGGCCACTTCTAACCTGTTCAGCAAACTCACCTCTAAACTTACACGCAGGTAAGAGGAGTCATACAAACATCAAGAGGCACTGCATATCATAACTCATCACTCTACAAAGAAATATGTAAAGTATCATGTAGATGAGGAAGCTCTGATCCAGAGAGAAGTGGTTCTTGTGGCCTGTTTACACTGACAAAAATTTTATTGCTGAAGGTTGGCCAGGTCACTTTAATTTTGGTCACTATCATTCTCCTTCAGCTTAGTCCATGGTTTATCCACAGTGGAATCGCCAACTACTTTGGCATATGTTTTAAGCAGCGGATGCCCTTCCAGCCACAACCTAGCACCGTGCTGGGAAACATCTTATTCACAAACACTCATACACTAATCTCATTCACACACTCGGGGGAGCACCCAGAGGAAACCCACACAAACACATGGAGAACATGCAAAATCCACACAGAAATGCCAACTGGCCCAACCAGCGACCTTCTTGCTGTGAGGCGACAGTGCTAACCACTGAGCCACTGTTCCACCATTCAGGATATCATATCATAAACAATTAAAGGATTAGTTCACACACAAAAAAAGAAAAATCTGTTATTTATTACTCACCCTCATGTCGCTTCAATCTGACTTTCACTCATCTTCAGAAAACAAATTAAGATATTTTTAGTATATATTCTGAGAGCTCTCTAAAACCTCCATAGACAGCAGCACCGAGACGTTCCAAAGTCCAGAAAAGAAACCAAAAATATTGTCAAAACATTCCATGTGAGTTCAGTGGTTCAACTGCAATCATACGAAGCTCAAAGAAATACATTTGGGTGGAAAAAACTGTAAAAACAACTTTGATTGCCTATATTTTCCATGTCAGATCAGGGTGCCCATTTTACTGTGGGCAATACAAAGCTTGTGTGTTGTTCTGCTGTCTATAATGGCAATGTGTTGTACTGCCCATAGTAAATGCGGCCTGACATGGGAGAGAAGATATAGGCAAACAGAGTCGTATTTACAGCGCTTCGTATGATTACATTTAAACCACTGATGTTATGTGGAATGGTTTTGGTTCCTTTTTTGGACTTTCAACATCTCGTCTATGGAGGATGAGAGAGCTCTCTGATTTAATCTAAAATATCTTAGTGTATGTTCCAAAGATGAACGAACGTCTCAGGGGATTGAAAAAACATGATGGTGAGCAATTAATAACAGATTTTTTTTATTTTAAGTTAAATCATTCTTTAATGGGAGGAAATGCAATGCTCCTTATGGCAGCTGGATCTGAAATCTGAAATGAGCTGCCTTATTGGTATAAGACAATTTTTTCGGTTGCTAGCTACCATTTCAGTTCTGCATATGAATGTGGTGCAGTTTCTTGGACTGATGATGTAAAACTCCGGACTTGACTGTCTTCAGCCAGTCTGGCATTAATGACAGCAGAGATCCCTCAGTATGACTTGGCTTAAAGCTGAGAACATGTTCGTACAGTCTGACAAGCAACAATCTTGAAGGACTATTATAAATTGTACAGTGTGTACTCTGCTGAAAAAGGACAAATTTATCATGTTGGTCAGATTTTGTTCCTGATGTGAAATATATTTTTAAAAATTTATTTCCCACAAACAGTCGCACCTAATTCACACATTGTTTTCCACACTGAACTGCAATGTCTTTCATGAGGCATATCCTGTGTCCTGTGTGCCACTATCTTTACTGTTGGTAATACTTGTGTTGTGGTCATTTTCATGAATGTACACTTTAAACTGAATTTTCAAACAAGCCCAAAACACACTGCCAAATGTGGCTCTGTGTTCTCACAAGGAATAGACGACTGATAATGAAAGTGACTCAGGGTCCTTAAAGTCTTAAAAAGCCTTGAATTCAGATTCAATCTGTCTTTCATGTTTTAGTGACATTATCCCAAAAGATTTCTAAAGTCTGACTGACCCAATGATGATGCTTATGATCATTGAACAGTCAGACAAAGTTGTTTTTGCAAGAGAGCTGAGGTAGCCAATAAAAGCACAGGTGATGTGATGTACTTGGAAACATAACTGGTGTGCTCGGTTCTGTTGTTGTCATAGCACTGACATAAAGCAATGCTTGTGCATCAGACATCCACAGCCCTGCTGCTTTTAAGACCTCGATATAAAAAGGTTTAGTCTTTTTGCAAGCACCAGCGGTGGCTGCATTCACTTTAACCATTCGATGATCAGTTATTAATAACCAATCAAAGGACCTTTCGGTCAGCTCATACCGGAGTGCCGAAAACATGATGGTTTTGAATGTAAAGGAATTTCTGCCAAAATCTCACTGATAGTGTGTGTGTGAAGGCTCCACGCCGATTTATATGAGGTGAAAATTTAAATATGTCCAAAATACTGTCTGAAGTGAAAACTAGTCTATGCTAGTCGTGTTCCTTTTAAATAACAAATAAGAAGCACAACATTGTAAGGAACAGAAGAACAGAAGCACAACATTGTTACATTTGATTTGAGCAAATACTAATATGAATCAGTGGACTCACTCCACCTCTTCACGACAGTTTTTAAAAATGTCAGTTGTTTTTAACGAAAAGGTATGTTGATATGTGCAAGTATTTTCATTGCATAGAAATTAAATGTCCTATAAGTTGGTATTTCAAAAAATCGTCAAAAAAAGTCTTCAATTTAACTCTGTAAAACCCTTGTGACTTCCAGTTACTTTGTCAGTTACTGTCAGTGTAAACAGGGTTATGTTGATCGCTTAGTCAGTGGTTAGCTTTGAAATGGGTACATTTGAAAATTTTGATAAATTTTGACAGACAAAAAATTTGATTTGAGTCACACATTACTGCCTCAAAAAATGGGATTCTTAAAAAAAAAAAAAAAAGGGTACTGGAGTGCTGCCTGTACAATAACACTGAAGTCCCACAGGGGGATTTTTCAGCTTTAAAGTTAGTTTTACACTCACGCTTCATGCCTTCATCTCTCTTTGGCTTATTGCCTTACTTTTTGAAGCTTTGAAAATGTGTACCTTTCCTAATCTCTCCCTCTTTGTTCTTATTTCTCTGTTTCCTTTCTTTCATCCTATTGCATTTGCTCTCGCTATCACTCGATATCCCTCTCTGCACCTTTTCTCACTCTTTCTCTCTTGCTGTCCTCATTCTCTCTCTCTCTCTCTCTCTCTCTCTCTCTCTCTCTCTCTCTCTCTCTCTCCTAGGGTCAATCTTGACCCCTCTAAACGCCAGGGCTCTAATAAATCAGTGTCGGGTTGCACTCTTCCACAGGGATCCAAAACAGTTAGTAAGTTCCCCTGTCTGCCTCTGTTTGCCTGTCTGCACGTCCGTCTGTCTCTGCACATGGCATGCTCGTCTGCATGCAGTCTCTTTTGCAGAGTCTGTTAAACAGGATGTGAGGGTGAGGAAAGCCTGGATGATGGTGCATGGAGGGTTTGTCTTGTATCGGTTTGCATGCATCCAGTTGTCCTATTACACATTAGGTCAACGTTGGTCAATTAGTTATGTACCTGCTAGCACATTCAATTGTTGAGTTGTTTTTAGACAGGACAGGAGAGATCCAGTTATGTATGTTTGTCTTTTTTGTTGGTCGTGGTGGAGTTGTGTTGCATGAATGGTACAATATTGGTGTGATACAGGCATCTCAAAGTCTGTGTTCCTTTGCAGGGTCTCAAATGAATCTGAGGGAGTCAGCAGATCTTCGGTCACAGGGTGAGTCCTACATGCCGGGGTTTACAATTGTCTGATTAAGGCACTTTAGATGCTGTTGACCATGCATTTGAACTAGTGCCTTTGTGTTGTTTGGCTAGTGGTGACAGGGTAGCACAGATCTTTTCCTGTGTTAAAGTTTGAGTTCTGACATTTTGATTGAACTTTACATGTCCGTTTTAAACATTAATAAATATAAATAAATAGTTTCTAATAAGATCTATAACACGTTTTTAAAAATATGATTTTTTTTTTCATGCTAACAACAAGAACAGACTTTTAACATTGTGCGGGAGGGAGAAATATTTGGATTTCAAACTATAGTTGAATGTATTATTGAGATAAATTATGAATACTGTTTTAATACTGTTGTTAAAGTACAGTTGGTAGATGTTGAATGGTAGACATACTACAAATGTTTAGTGAAGTGTTGGTTTAGGTTAGGGTTAGGTTCAGGGTTAATATCTAGTTATTACCCAATTGATGTAGTTAGTGTACTAAATACATAATGTGTATATAAATTGAACAGGACTGTAAAATAAAGTGCTACCTTATACTTTAGAGAGTTAGCTAAGATGTAGTTGCAAATTTACTTATAAACTCTGAATGTCTAAAGAGGACCATCAAAATAAAATGAATCCAATTATTTTACATTACAGCAAATCATCAATTTACATACAAAATGACAGGGAAAATGTATATGACAAGTAAGGGGTAATGTACATCTAGGCGGTTGTTCTCTCTGAAGAAAGCCCGAGAGCTTATTAGCGTTGCTGTAAAAGCATCAAGGGTTTTATTCTGTGAAAACAACAACCTAGATGTACATTATCTTGCTTATTACACAGCTACTTACAACAAAACAATTAGATACAAGACATTAATCTTAGCGCTAATAATTTATGAACTCTTTAACTGAACGTAAAGGTTAAGGAAACAAAAACATGTGAACACTAACCTACACATTGAGTCACTAAATGGTTCCCAATAGCCAAGAACAGCGACGTGACCGATAGAAACTCAAATGTAAGCATGTGAATATATTCACTAATGATCAAGATGATTGGAAATTCCGAATGAGCCTGTGTTATTAGTGTCAGCAGTTGTTATCTGGGAATAACATACCTTGGGATTGACCAGTCAAGTATTCCAGAGATTGGTGTAAAAATAATTAATATAAAAATCCTAACAAGAAGAAAGAGTAACACTTAAAATAGACAGGGAAATAAAAATAAACTAGAATATAGTTTTCAACAACAGATTTCTGAAGGAAGATATTTTTCTGAAAATGTCCTCTCTCTGTGTTGGTATCTGTTGTTCACACAGTCACTTTCCTCTCTTTCCTAGTGGCCATTTATCTGGGGATCAGAAAGCGTCCGAGCCCTGGGGCGGGGGAGGGGGGTGGGATGTAAGGGCTCGTCTCTCCCGTCCCCCTCGGGCCCCTGCAGAAGTGGTACTGGCCTTGCGTGAGGCAGCGAGGGGATGCGGCTGCCAGGTCCGGCACGCTGGCCCATTTCTGCTGTGCTGCAGTCATGGGGCAGCAGGGTCAAAGGTCGCATTCCAAGCGGAGGTGTGCCAATTGAGTGTGGGTCCCGCAGAGGCAAATGGAGTACGCTATACACGCCTGTGGGGGGCCCCACTCGCCTTCAGGCATATTGCATCACAGATCTCAAAAGAGGTGGAGCTTTGAGGGGACGGGGAGGACACGTGACTCAGAGACGTCCCCTCACTATATCCCGACTGATGTTGACCCACATACTTATGTGTTACAGACTTAAAACAACATCTGATCCCTCCTCCAGTCAACACTCAACACACACCAAACCAAACACGCGTAAACACAGTCACCTTAAAAGCATGGGACACACAACCCTGACAGAAGGAAATCTTAAAGTACAAAAACAAGCACACCCCTTCCATGCACAGGATAAACCTGAGTGCTTCTTAACACAGACACACACACACACACACACACACACACACACATACACTCTCTCTCTGAACAGCCTCATTCACTGGATCTGGATTGAATCCAGTTTAGTATTTTTATTCTCATTCTAGTCATGAAATTCTTACTTCAATAATTGATGTCATTGTTTTTTTTTTAAACCACTTTTGTATGTTTTCAACAAGTCTTGACATTTTAAACGGGTCATCATTTTTATTTTTTTGTGATTTACTGTGTCTTACATTTCTTAATACTGAATCAAAGCATTGAATCATTGACAATGTAGGACTGTAGCTGCCAATGAACTATATGCACAAATGTGAAGTTGGCAAACGTATCCTAACTTTATCATAGCTCACGATGCCCACCCAAATCTACATTACTTTCGCTGGCGATTGCAAATTTGATCAGGCTGCAAGCCAACCATCTACACTTGGGTCTTGGGATTGTCCAAGCTAAATTTTGTTCCCTAGAAGATCGCTTTTTTTTTTTTTTTCTCGGATGTGTAGTGCCAGTTTCCTTGCTACCAGGTTTGATTTAGAAGAGACATTTAATGCCAAATGATTTTTCCTGGCCCTTCTCAAATAGGCTTGTTGGTTGTTGATCTTTTATTTCCACTCCTGTTAAGTGATACTTTGTCAGTTGAGTTCGTTCTCCATTTACAGTCAGAGTGGTGTTGAGGTAACATCAAAAGATGGTTTTAGTGTTCAGTTGTATTAAAGACACACTTCCTGCATTGTAGATATCTGACTTACTTTCTGTCCGGATAAAACATTTTCTATTGGATGTTAACATTGAAGATATTCAGTATAGTAGAAGACATCATTATTGTTGTCACATAAACTTTTCCATTCAAATTATAGAGGAAATATGAGACCAAATTTGTATCAGATTTTCACTTAAATAGCACCAGATATCTAAAATGCAGGACATGTTCATGCAGGAGTGCAGGTTCAGTTCTACTGTTGTAATTTGTTTTTGGGCAAATGCACCAACAGGGCTTTGAAATAGAGGTGTTGTTTTGGTTCGAAAATCACTCGCAATGTTGTCTTGTGGCATCTTAACAATACTTCGTAACATAAGCAGAGATGCAGTTTAAGATTGAACATTGTGCTATGGACTGGCTGTGTGTTTCATGATGGTTTATTTCAGCCTTCTGCGAGCTTGTCTCTTTAAAAGGTTTTGATGCTATTTTATCTTACCAGGGATTTCATGTGCAGGTTGAAACTTGAAAAGAAGATGAACGCTGCTTCAGATTCTTCTCCAAGGTAAAAATAGATTTGTTTGGAACTAACCTGTTCTTTTTTTCCCACCACAATTTATACACTTGGCTTGCTTTTTGACCAAACTAGTTCTGGTCATTTGTTGTATAACAAGGCCTGACTTTGCAATATTTGTCAATTTGCCAAGCATAAAACGCGCAGCAAATCAACTGGATCAAAATATAATTGTGAGTGGTATTAACTGTGCAATAGCAATAGATGTTACTGTCATGTCTAGAAGTTGTTTCTATCTTATTGTAAAGCCATGCTTCTGCCCTGTTGGTGCTGCCGGCCCGTCGACACAGCGAAAACAAGGGGTTGAGTTATGAGGTAGCCAGGAAGACACACAGCACACCTCTTGCTAGTTCAGTTTGGATAAACAGGTTGATTTAATATGGTCGTTCTGTTACTTCTCGATTACGAGGAGTCGTTGTGCTGTAATGTGTGAAACATGGTGTAGATATTTCTCCGTTCATGAGAGAGTGTTGGATTGTGGTAAAGAAAACAAGCTTGGTTCTTGATTTTTGATTGTTTTTTTGTGCAGTTGAGTGCTTTGGAAGTTGACTTTTGACTGATTCCACAGGTTTCGCTTCACGTTTGTCCGTAATCTCCCCCAGCCCACTTTGCAAGTTGGCCATCTTTCTTCATCCATCCACTGATTTATTTATTTTTCTGTTGTCGTTTTGTTCACTTGATTCTCTGCCTTTGTGCCACACATTCGCAAAGACACGCCTGGTTTCTCCTCGTCCGATTTGCTGAATCACTGGAAATCCTCATGTCATTGTTCTTGTCTGCTCTGTGACTGGACTCCTGTTGTTGGAGACGCTTCCTGTTTCAAAAAGTGAACAGGGTAAAGACTTTACATCCCGGACCAGTCTGACCCGGTCTTCACTTCAGACTGGCTCTGTCTGGTTTGGAGGGCTGAGATCTATATCTGTTCAATGTCCATTAAGACCCCTGTGCACTCATGTTGACTTGAATCAGCTGCATCCTACGGCTCGGTGGGCTCATACCCATGTTCGGCCACTGGAAGGCGCCAATGTCTTAAATGTGAACACTTCGATTTGTGTATATTTGCACAGGTACTTAATTAATTTTCTAGAATAATTATCTTGGGAGAAAAAAAATACATTGTTTATATCAGTCAAACTCTGGCTGTATATAAAGATTATGATACTGATGATAATATTGTGAGTATAGTATATACAGTATCTTAGAACTCCAGGTTAATTCATAGCTAGAGCAGAGAGACCCTCTGCTAGCTCTCCAGACGTTTTTATGTGTGCTGAAGTGAAACACTAACCTGCAATCCTGCATGATTCAGAGCAAGGATAGAGAAAGAGTGAAATAGCAAGAAGGGGCAAACGCAGAAGAGTTGGAGGGAGAGAGAGAGAGAGAGCTTGTGTGTGTGTGTGTGTGTGTGTGTGTATGTGTTGTGCATGTATGTATGAATGTGTGCGAATGTGTATTGCACTACTCTGTTGCCCTGCCTCCCTCTCTCTTTCTCTCTCTCTCTCTTTCTCTCTCGCTCTAATGTTTGTGTGAGAGGATTATGGTAGACTTTTGCTCTGGCAGCCATACTTGACCTGGAGTGAAAGTGTGTCGGTATGAATGAGCTTTTTAATGTCCAAGGCATTAAAAAAAAAAAAGAGTATTAAAGAGTATCGTGAGTCGTGTGCTGGATGCGTCACGTCTGAACGGTAAATCCCTCCAGTTCAGTGTTGTGCTGTCTGTGACGTAAGCTGTCTGCTATGACATCGGGTTTCTCATGATGCATTTAGCTAATATGCAATATGACAGGAGAGAAGTCAGGTGAGCAAATGATATATATTTAAATATGAGAGAGAGAGAACAAGAGAGAGAGACAGAGAGATTCAAACCTTGATGCTGTTTGCAGAAAGTCATTTTTCCCCAGAGGTGTTTGCACCTCGGGCCAAATATAAAAATGGAAACAAAAGATCTTGAGAGAAATAAACTTCACTGATGTTGGAATCTTTGCTTGTGTTTGATTATTGCATGGTTTTGTGATTGCCAGGAAGGTGTGTGATATTCTATCCGTCGTTATCATGTTTCTATAAAGCAAATTTTATGCACATTTTGGAATATCACATAAAACAATGCTTAATGGAAATGCCAAGATGTGCATAGAATTTGAAAATGCACATAAGAAACATGCACACAACTGAGTAGGATAAATGTTTTATCCGATAAGAAAAAAATGCTCAAAAACTATAATGGAAATAAATTTACCAAAATAAATTCCAGCATGTGCATCAAAAACGTCTTAAACGTTTTAACAGATTGTGTAATAACAGAAATGGGACAAACCAGCGGATTGACCACATTATAAAATATCTTAAATATTGTTTTGGTTATTCTAAAATCCATTATCCAAAGTTCTTGAGTGGCTGTGCTCTCAAAGAGCAGTCCTGCGCCTCCTAAAGCCACCACTTTTTCACTGCGTTTCGTCTTCTGAGGCACAAGTAAGTTATTATAAAAGAATAAAGGCACACAGCAAATTTCATTTTTCTTCCCGATATTTGGTGCCAGTTTATCAGGAAGTTGCTATTTTGTTCTTTTTGACTAATTGGATGGAAATGGTGCGTTATTCGCAAGTGTTTTAGACAGTATTCCAGTTTGGCACAAACGTCTAAAGTCTAAAATCTGAAGTTAAAAGTTAATATTGTGTCTAAAGATGAGTATTATATCTAAAAGCATGGCACCTTTTTATGCAAAATGCTCTAATTGACAACATTTTTTTTTAATTGTAGAAAAATGTCATTAGTGCTTTACAGAATAAAACATTCAAAAGCAAAACTATAAATCCTAAATGTAGTTTACGCAAACTTTCAAGTGGGACACTCTGTAACTTCCACAATCTTATATATTTACAAATTTGATCAAACAAAAGACATGTATGTGTTTTATGGGGTATTTTTATTGAAATACAACTTTGATTGATTCACTTTTTACAACCAAGGCTGAAATTGAGGTGAAGCCTCAGCAACAGGCACTCACTCCTGCGCCGGGTATCTGATCCCAAGATGTTACCGACTTAATAGGAAACAAAGTGGAAAAAAATGATGGCGAAATGACATGGAAATTAGAGAAGAAGGGGAAAAAAGGAAAGAAGACATGTGCAAAGGTGAGACTGTCTTTTTGAGCAGCAGTTTCCTCTGCATTGCTGTTGGACTGTAAAAAAACAGACAAAGACGAGAAAAAAATGGAAGAGTTCCCGCTTTACTTCTGGGCAGGGATCATGCTGTCGATGGACTCGCCCTTCTCCAGCTTCTTCTCCATCTCCACCATCAGCTTGACACCATCGACCACACACTGCACCTGCTCAACCTCTGAAGAGCCGATACGGTCAGCGTTGGAAATGTCAAACACTCCACCAACGGAGGCAGTGTCCACACCACCTGAGAGAAATCAATGAGGATGGAGAGGTCAACATCTGAAGCACATTAAGAACACTATATCTGTACAGTATGTTCAGTGTTTGTATACCTGTGCCACGCTTCTGCAGGCGCAGTCTGTTCAGGATCTCCTCAAACTTGGCATGTGTGCTGAGCTTGGGCAGCTTGACGTGGACTCCACCGCGCAGGCCTGTTCCCAGGTTGGAGGGGCAGGTCAGAACGAAACCAAGATGCTCATTCCACATAAATCCATGGTTGTGCTTCTTGAAAATTTCCTCAATCTATCAAAGCAGAACATGCACATTCTCACACACTGTGGGTGACATCAGAATGTATATATTTATCTTTGCATGTTCTCCATACCCTCTGAAGTCCAACACAGAAGCGCTTGAACACTTCCTTCATGTTGCCACCCTTCTGCATAGAAATGACACGCAGGTGATCCTCCTCGTTCACCCAGACCAGGAAGGTCTTGTTCTCATTGTGCCTGTAATTGAAGCAATTGCAATTGGATGCCTCATTTAAACCTGCTAATATAACTGGTCTTCCATGACTTATACTTAGTGTTTTTGGATAGGTTTTCCAACTGATATTTTTCACAGTTTGCACTTTTTGCAGGTTTCACCAGTAGTTGGTGGAGGTCTTTATGAAATGAGCATGTCATGCACTTAAATTATTTTTTTGAAACACTGATTCATTCAGAAGTCAATATAACAAGTCAACTTTTAAAATGAGGTGGCATAACAGATAATTGATTGGACTCACCAAATGCCTCTGGCATCGGGCCAGTCACGGGCCATACCAGCAGCCAGCAGCAGGGGGGAGACGGGTTTGTCAAAGAGGAAGTGGTCAGAGATCAGCTGCTCCTGCTCAGCATCAGTCATGGACTTCAGGGGGTAGTACTTGCCCTTGAACTCTCCATCCAAGCTGCTCAGAGCTGGAGGAGGAATAAAACACATTTTATTGTTATTTGAGAATTACTGTTACTTTTACTAACTTCTGAAGTGTTGTGGGATTTGTAAGGTTTGATAATACCAAATGGGCGTCATTACAGCCTGATGGTAATAAACATCAAAGGTATATTATTTGTGCATTCATAAATTAGATTTTTTTTCAGTTTGTTGCCAAGGCAACATTTTTTATTATATTTTTTCATGTTTTGTTTTTTCACCTTTTTAATTGGGATAGAACAGTCGAGTATAGACAAGAATGCATGGGGAGCCGAGATCCTGGAATCAAACTTGGGTTGTTGTGAGCACCATAGTGCTATGTGTAGTACTATACCAAACAAGGCAACAAGTTTTATGATAACAAATCAGGGAGTCCAATCTTGCTTCTGGAGGGCTGAAGTGTATATTTTAGCTCCAGTCAGCTCCAACACTCTTGGCTGGAGAAGCAGTCAATCTTAACACATGGAAGGCAAGTCTACAACCTTTAGCTAAAAAGCCATAATAAATAAAACTGCATTTGTGGTAAATATCTTACCAGGAATCAACAGCATATCATGTAATCTTCAACATGTTTAGCCTCATAAAATTAGTTTTTTGATTAATCCATCTATAGAGTTTATTTGTTTTATTAGAGAGGTCACTATCAATTTTGTGACAAGCAGGATACAACGTGTTGCACAGCTCTGAAAGAAGTTAAATGGATTTCAAGGCTGTGATGAGATTACAAAATACACGTGATCCACTGCATCCATTGGCTGTTCCAATGTTTTCTCAATGGTAAGTCATTTCGACACTTGCGTCTTACAATAGGTGTATAAAATCTCTGTTCTGAAGACCTTGATTAGTTAAACTGTGCTGTGACGTGACTCTCCAGAGAGAGGTATGAAAACCCAGACTTAAACCAAATTACTAAAATGATTAAAAGATAAATAATATGACAAAAACAATTATTGAATAAATAGCACTATAAAATTAATAAAAATGTGCACAGACCTTCAACAGACAGCTTCTCCACAGCTCTGCGCTCTCCACGGCTGTTGTGGGGGGGCAGGGCGTATCCCTTGATGCTGCGTCCGGTACGCACGCGGCTGCTCAGGACATAGTTGGGGTCCAGGTCATCACCACCCTACAGAGATTCAATTCATTACAGATTCAACATCTAAAATTCTTTATTCTTAATTTAAAAGTGATTTTAGAGTTAATTTATTTACTATGCTCTAAAAAATAAAGGCATAAAAATTGTCACAGAGGTGTTCCCTTTTCAAACATTATACTTTTGTTCTTTTTAGGTTCAATGTTGTATCATTGGGATACCAATAAGGATGCATGTTTTGAAAAAGTACAGGGCCAGTGACAGCTTTTGTATCTTTAGTTCTGTGTGTGCAAATGAACATCTGAGATCTAGGAGACTATTGTTTCCTCTCAGGGATCAGGTGTCCAAACCCTTCTCCTGGAGGGTCACTGTCCTGCAGAGTTTAGCACCAACTTTTAAACCAGCTATACCAAGGTCTTCAGTGGGATTGGAGCTGAACTCTGCAGGACACTGGCCCTTCAGGAGCAGAATTGAACCTATAGCCTATATGCATAGGTGTCATAAGTTAGGGCAAGTGGGAAAGCGTGCTCAGGGCTCTCAGTCTTAGTGATGGGCCAGAATGTGATTTTTGCAAAGGGGACCCTGAGAAGAAACTTGTGTCCAGAATTCCTAACAATCCCACTGCCTGTATGTCTACTGACCTGTACAACTATGTGTTATTTCTGTTTTGTACCTTCAGGTTCTCAAAGTTGAGGTCAGTCTTGTGCTTGTCAGTTGCCTTGTATCCACCGTGGCGGTCGGAAATGATGGGGTCGAACAGATCCTTGAACACTTCATAGGACTCCTCATCACCAGCAACACAGCCGACAGTCATGATGAAGGGGTGGCCTGGAGAAACATGTCATCTCGTCAGTGCACAGAAACGAGCAGAACTGAACCAGTACAGGTGTGATGGGGTGAATGTTTAAGTAAAGCATTGTCTTTTCTCACCTGGGTTGTCAACACCGGTCTGGATGACATCATCCACAGTGAATCCAGTGGGGGTCTGCTTGTCCCTAAGCTTGGCATACATGTCCTTAGTCAGCACCTTGGCCATGTGGTTGTTGTGCTTGGTAAGGTCTGGATACTCCTCATCAACTGAGAAGTTCAGCTTGAAGTTGTTGTGGGTGTTTCCGAAAGGCATGATTGCGTTTCTAACACTGAGCATTGGACGAAGAGAACACGAGGAAGAATATATATGAATTATCTTGTATTACTTTCGCATATGCATGTCTTTGACTTCAGCTACTTTAAAGCAACTTGTGCTTAGTCAAGTAAGGACTAAAAAGATTTAAATATATAAACTTGTATCATGACTGTCCAACCAGAAGCTGCAGACACTTAAGTGTTAAGATTTTACTTAAAAATTAGACGTTTAAAATTAAGTTAAAAGTATCTTCACTGCAGAGCCCTGACTCCTTCAACATCAGCTTCCTTTGGGTTGTGATTAGGCCCACACGGAATTGGCGCCCTTCAGAAATCAGTAGTTTTCTGCAGATTGTTAGCTCATCATTGAGTCTATTTATTTACTTATGTAAATGTTTGTAAATATATATTCAGTTTTTAGATTAATTTCAGTGATTTTATCGAATAATACATAAATGTTTATATGATTTTAAATGATGTAAATTAACATTTTCTGTCTTTTTGTGAGACTTTTTTTTACCAAAATGTTACCAAACATGGTTTTAATTGGATTAGCATTGTAAACCATAGATAAGTTAAAAAGTGATAATTTGTTTATTTAATGTGTTAAATGTTTAGTTTCTAATACTCTCAAATTAATTCTGCCTAAATCTGCATAATTCTTTTTGACAAAATTCTGCACAGATATATAACAAAAATGTCCACAGATTCTGTCTGGCCCTGGTTGTGATGAACGTTACACTTGTGAAACACAGCTGCACATGTTAAAACTGTCTGTCTGGTATCCTAGCAACCTCCACTTGAGGTCCTCACTTGCTATATGATATGTCTGATTGCACCAGGAATGGAAAAGATGCTCTCAGCTCTAAATGTAGATGGATCTATTTTTACTATGGACACCCCTCCCATTTACTTTTACATAACCTCAAACCTCTCCAGAAAGCCTAACTCTGTCGTTTATATTGATGTTTATTCTGTAACGTATAACTTTAAGACGTTTCTTGCATTCTTACCAAGGGATCTTTTTGAAAAATAGTCACCAGAGGGAACCTGTCCCTTACATATTAATATCAGAAACAGAAGCGCATACCAGGATTTTATAGCGGTATCCAATTATGCTCTCAGAGCAGCTGCATGTCTCATATTTGACATTTGCTCCCACATTTAAGCACAGGTCAACCAAACCAGGAGTCCCTCATTCCAATCATTCGAGCATGCAAAAAGTAAAAAAAAAATAATAATAATTTTTATATTAAATCCAGATGCATAATGTTCTAGTACTTCTGTTACTGTGAATGAAAAAGAACTGTACATTTATGTTACTTCTGTTATGAAAATGGACAGCAGAACATGCATCTGTTGTATATTATAATCTGACTGCATCTGACTATTAAGATGATTAAAGTATTAATAAATCGTAGAATTTATAGTGCCCAAATCACTTTTATCTTGGTATAGCTGGATCTTTACTTTTTTGGAAATATTTTTTCCACTGATTATATATTTCTCTTATTTATGTATTTATTTATTTATTTATTTAATATATATTATTTACGAATTGTTTTAAGCTTAATTCTTAATTCGGTGAATGATGGTTATTAAAAATAATTTAATATCTTTACCTGCACAAATGACAACAAAAGTGGTAACAGTCCTTGGGATCAGATCCTGTTCACCAAAGCCGAAATAGGGGTCACCCAAGCAAAAAGCGTTTGATTTGGATTTATATACCTCGAGCCCCAGCAGCCATTGGCTGGCCCATTTTAGAGCTCACTGAATTATGATTGGCTGGCCCTGCTCTCTTATGCCCTGTTTAGTGTAAGAAAGGCTTCAATTTAGATCCCAGGCATCCTAGATGAGGTGGCAGCTGTGGGTGGTGCCCCCCTTTTCCTCCCATATCCATTTACACTTCCCGCCCCATACATAGCTTTCCAGGAGGGAATAGGTTGAAGGAGGGGTGGTGGGACATGGAGGGTCTGCCATGCTAAAAAGGCTGAGCAGCACTTTTGCCAAGCATACCACAGATATCAGAAGTGCGCACGTCAGGCCGATGGCTTTCAAAAATCCCTTGGTAGGCTCAGTCCACCACATGATTCTGGGTGCAAACTCAATTAGCATTTTTACAGCTAAAGTTGTTGCAGTGTTGTGTTTAATCTGAATGTGTCGGACGCCATATTTATACACTGGAGGTGAAAGGTCATTAGCTGAAGTTCTTTTGACACTCAGCTTGATAGGCCAGTTCAATCAATTGTTCACCAACAATTCCAACTCAAAACAATTGGCAATAATATCTTAACAAAAAACAGTACAACCCAGACCTAAAGATGAAGATAAAATCAACACCTAACCATAATTTTAATAGGGGGAGAAAGTCTATGAAATACTTGTTTGATCCGTTAGAGTGTGAACTACAGTGTTAACCTTCAGTGTCATAAAATAAATTAAAGGGAAAGTTCACCCCAAAATGAAAATTCTTTTATCATTTACTCATCCTTCACTTGTTCAAATCTATTTGACTTTCTTTCTTCTGTTGAACCGGAAGAAGATATTTTGAAAAATGCTGGTTGCTGGGACCTATTGGCTTTCATAGTCATTTTTTCCAAATATGGAAGTTGATAGGTAAACCAGCATTCTTTGAAATATCTTCTTTTGTGTTCAACATAAGAAAGAACAGTTTAATTTTGGGGTGAACTATGCCTGTTGTGTCTTCTTTTGAGCAATTATGCAATTCAAAGCAAGGTATTTTCATCTCTCTGGTTTCTGTCACACGCACATGCAGTGTTCTCACTCAGGGAGCCCTGTTAATGTTCCTGGTCCTAGAGTCTCACTGGATATTATGGGAAAACCCCTCCCCGTTTTTTCTGTCTAGCAATCCGTTAAGCTGTGACTTGTGCAATGCAATTGATGCATTTCATTAAGTAATGTGTTGTTAAGGTTTGAATGTAACATTTTTATGTTTGTTCCTTGACATTAGGTTACCAAGGACTCCATAAAGGAAACTATAGCTGGCCGAACGGTCTACAACATGGCACCAAGTGTGAATAACAGGCCTGTCATGGCTCACATGCTCACCGGCAGCTGTCAAGTACGCACACACACACACACACACACACACACACACACACACACAC
>CAIGQW010054193.1:1278136-1295286 GCA_903798125.1 Danio choprae
CACACACACACACACACACAGCTTATCATATATATATATAGACAAGTATATTAAAACGTTTTTTGGCTTCATTTCATTACTCTGACTTTAACATTTAGTATGGCTCTGAGCATAAGTTTCAAACATAGGGACTTAAGGGTTAATAATATAAGATCAGTTAAGGTGTAGTATCCATGACTGTACTGGATATATAAGGGGAAGGGGGAGGGTTGGCCTACCGTGGCCTTGCCCTCTGGTGTCACCCCATGTCCCCTTCATCACACAGCTGTCTCCTATTTGTCCTGTACAATCCAAATTTGTCTCTCTTTAGGATATGAATGCATCCTACAACAGATTTCAGATGTAAATCTTAAATAAATTACATAAATACTGTAAAAAAACAACAATGGTTACTTAACAGTATCCCATTGTTAGTGATTCATAGATTTCCAATTATTTCTAATGAATTCCAATTTATTACCATTTATAAACCTTTGATTTTTATTATGCTACAATGACTTTTGAAGATGAAAAGTTTACCAAAGGGACTTTTATTGACATTTGTGACTTTGGGACCACAAAACCTGTCTTATTATCTTATCATTATGTTCCATTAAGATATTTAGTCAATTTTATACTGAAAAATAATATCAATACTCATACTTAGTTTTTTATTAGTAATATCCACTGCTGAGAACTTAGTTTGGTCATTTTGAAAGGAAATTTAGATTTCTTTACAACCCACAGATTGCAGATTTTCAAAGTTCATACAATCATACACATTTAGTAGTTTAAAATTATATAATATTTGGGTTGTTTATATCTAGCAAAGTATCAGCAGTACTTTTTAATTATTAATCAAACTGTTATTTAATTAATAATCATACAATATATTTATCCAAACAACTAAAAATGTCAATAAAACTTACGTTTTCATTATCAAACATTAAAGCAACAGATTAATGTAACATACACCTTCCAATTCTTAAAATGATTTCTATCATTAGGGTGTTTAGGTGTCTAATCTTTCTAGGTCTGTGAGGTGGTGTCTGTCATAATTGTGTGCATGTCAGAGGGGGGTCGTGTAACATTAGTGTGCTTGCATATACAGTGAAAGAACAGACCCTCATTACAGCTCCAGCTACTATGGGACAGTTACATAACACAAGAGAGACAGAGAGATTTTAAAAGCTCCTATTTCTGTTGCATTTTTGCATTAGTTATCATTATCAAGGCCATTGCTATTAAAAAAATATAAAAAAATATAAAAAAAACAAAATACAATACAATTGTAGAGTGCAATAGTGCAAAAGTGGTGTAAGATGCATGGTTAGGTAACCCCTAATGAAATCTAACAGCCATCGGTTAAGACACATACTGTGGTGTGAAAGAGTGTTTGCCTCCTTACTGATTTCTTATTGATTTTTTTTTTTTTTTTTTTTTTTGCATATTTGTCACACTTTAATGTTTCAGATCAGTTAGTCAAAGGTAACACAAGAAAACACATCATGCAGTTTTCATGAAGTTTTTTATTATTAAGGAAAAACAAAACACAAAACTATGTAGCCTTGTGGGGAAAAAGTGTTTGCCCCATACACCTAATACCTGGCATTCCTTAGCAGTAATAACTCCAGTCAAGCATTTGTGATGACTTGCAATGGGTCTGTTATAAAACTGTAGATGAATTTTGGCCCACTCATCTTTGCAGAATTATTGCAATTCAGCCAGGGTTTAAACATGAACTGCCTTTTTAAGGTCTTGCCACAGCATCTCAATTACAACCCTAAATCAGAAAAGAGTTGGGACAGTATAGAAAACGCAAATAAAAAATTTAAGTAGTAATTTCTAAATTTACTTAGACTTGTATTTCATTGCAGACAATATGAACAAAAAATATTTCATCTTTTGTCTGGTCAACTTCATTTCATTTGTAAATATACATTCATTCCTGTCATTCAGACCTGCAACACATTCCAAAAAAAGTTAGGACACGAGAAATATTGGGCTAGTAATCAGGAAAATTGGTTAAATAATGATGTAGTTTGAAACAGGTGATGTCAACATTCATTCATTCCTTTTCTTTTCTGCTTAGTCCTTTTATTAATCAGGGGTCACCACAGCGGAATGAACCGCCAACTTATCCAGCATATGCTTTAGTCAGGGGATGCCCTTCCAGCTGCAACCCATCACTGGGAAACACCCATTCACTCTCATTGCCACACATATACTATGGCCAATTTTGTTTATTCAATTCACCTATAGCGCATGTCTTTGGACTGTGGGGGAAACTGGAGCACCAGAGGAAACCCACGTGAACACGGGGAGAACATGCAAACTCCACACAGAAATGCCAACTGACCTGGCCGAGGCTTGAACCAGCGACCTTCTTGCTGTGAGGCCACCGCGCCGCCCATGATGTCAACAGGTGATTGTAATTATGATTTGGTACAAGCCAAAGCATCGAAGCATCGAAGAAAGGTCTAGTCCTTTAGGAGCAAAGATGGGCAGAGAATCGCCAGTTTGCAACAAATACATGAGAAAATTATTGAAATGTAATTTTCAATAATTGTGCATAATCAGTGCATAATTATGTTATGCACTGTTTCACCTTCAACAATGCATAACATAATTAAAAGATTCAAGGAATCTGGAGGAATTTCAGTGCATAAAGGACAAGAGCACAAGTCAAAGTTGAACAGCCGTGATCTCCGATACCTCAGGCGGCACTGCATCAAAAATCGTCATTCATCTATAAGCGATATCACCACATGGGCTCAGGATTACTTTGGCAAACCTTTGTCAAGTACCACAATACGTAGTTACATCCACAAATGCCAGTTAAAACTGTACTGTGACAAAAGGAAGCCGTATGTTAACAGTGTCCAGAATCACCATGAACTTCTCTGGGCTCAGAGGCATCTGGGATGGACCATCACACAATGGAAACGTGTACAGTGGCTAAATGAATCAGTATTTCAGTTTTTTGGGGGGAGAAATGGACATGGTGTGCTGCGGATCAAAGAAAAAGATCATCCTGACTGTTACCAGCAACAAGTCCAAAAGCCAGGGTCTGTCATGGTATAGAGTTGTGTCAGTGCTCTTGGAAAGGTAACTTGCACTTCTGCTATGGAACCATTAATGCTGAAAAGTACATAGGGATTTTGGAGCACAATATGCTGCCGTCTTTTCCACGAACGCCCATGCATATTCAACAAGACAATGCAAAACCACATTCTGCACACATTACAAAGTCCTGACTGTGGATGAAGAGGATACAGGTACTTGATTGGCCTGTCTGCAGTCCCAACCTGTCTCCAATAGAGAATGTGTGGCACATTTTGAAGCAGAAAATGCAACAGTGAAGACCCCGTACTGTTGCCCACCTTAAGACTTGTTTGCAGGATGAATGGGACAATATTATACCTGCAACACTTCAACTTTTTTTGATTTGGGGTTGTAGATTCAGGTCAGGACTTTAACTAGGCCACTCCAAAGTCTTCATTTTGTTTTTCTTCAGCAATTCAGATGTGGACTTACTGGTGTGCTTTGGATCATTGACCTGCTGCAGAACCCAAGTTCACTTCAGCTTGAAGTCACTAACAGATGGCTGAACATTCTCCTTCAGGATATTTTGGTATACAGCAGAATTCTGTTTATCACAGCAAATCTTCCAGGTTCTAAAGCAGCAAAACAGCCCCAGACCATCACACTACCACCACCACCACGTTTTACTGATGGTATGATGTTCTTTTTCTAAAATGGAGTGTTACTTTTACGACACACATAATGGGAGACCCACCATCCAAAAAATCCAACTTTTGTCTCGTCAGTCTACAATATTTTCCCAAAAATCTTGAGGATCATCAAGATCAGGCAAAACTGAGACAAGCCTTTATTTTTTTGCTCGGCAGTGGTTTTCATCTTGAAACTCATCCATGCAAACCATTTTTCCTCTTTCTTATGGTGGAGTCATAAACACTCACACTAACTGAGGCAAGTGACGCCTGCAGTTCTTTGAATGTTGTTGTGGGGTCTTTTGTGACTTCTTTTATGAGTTGTCACTGCGCTCTTGGGATAATTATGGTCAGCCGGTCACTGTTTGGAAGGTTCTTCATTGTTCATGCCATTTGTAGATAGTGGTTCTCACTGTGGTTTGCTGCAGACAAAACTTTAGAACTGGCTTTATAACGTTTTTCCAGACTGGTAGATCTAAATGATTTTCTTTCTCATTTGTTTTTGAATTACTTTGACTTTGACTACTTTACGTCTTTATGTCAGGCAGGTTCTATTTAAGTGATTTCTTGATTGCGAACAGGTAATTGTCATTTATTATAACATTACTTATTATAACAGCTTATTATAAACTTGAGGACTTGAAACATTAAAATATGACAAACATGCAAAAAATAAGAAGTCAGTAAGGGGTGCAAACATGTCTTTATGGACAATTATTTGTTTTGTGTGTCTGTGGGGACTCCATGTCATCATCATGTTCTGTAGTTTTAGTGAGAGTAGTAAGTTAACAAGCAGCAATGGCTAATAATATATTTGGCCTTTGGAAGGGCAGCAGGTAACCTGAGTCTAAACACTCAATTTGACCTTCAGCCAAGACTGGTTCTTAAGGTAGAGCATGTGTACATGTCTGTTCTAGCTGGAACTTTTGTGCACTTTTTTGCTTTGGCTCTTTTAAGAACACTTGGTACAGTAGATATACTTCATTGCATGCATGCAAATGTGCAGTGAGTGCTGGAATGCTTGCACAGACAGATGGGTGGTGGAATGAGCTGGAGGTCTCACAGGTCACCTTGGGTGTATGGAATTTCATTTGCGGTTCATATTGTAGTCTGACACTGCCTATATTTGGTATTACCGAATAAAATAACTACAACATTATGCACTAATAGAATCTAATTGTATTTGTAAAACAAATGCTTAAATGCAGGGAAAGGCCAACACTGCAAGCCAGGACTGGATTCGTCCATCAAATGATGGGACAGTTTGTTCTAGGATGTTTGAGAACATATGAAACATGAGCTAACTTACCGATACTAACCCTTTGTGCTAAAGCAACTTCAGCAATATCTAAAAAAGTGCTTGTTTATTTTGCGACTGAATAATGCATGTGTTGGAAGTAAAAGCCTGTTTTTATCTGTTTATGTTTTTGTTAAACTTTCTGTTTTGTCTCTCTGACCCATCTCTCTCTCTCTCTCACGCTCTTTAACACCCCTCCATCCCAGTCCTCATCTCTCTGTCTGTCTCTCAGTGTTGTATTGCATTGACTCAGCAAAGTACTCAATCAGTGAAGTTGAAATAAATCACAATTTGACACTAAAGATTAATGACAGAACTTGGTATGCAGGACTACCGCTGACGTTTTCTGGGACTCCTGGACATTATATTCACTTGTTGCTCCTTAAATCGTGAGTGTTTTGGTAAGGTCCCCTTAGTAGAAATTCATCAGCTCCTTTGACCAGTCTCTATGTATGTGGGTGGTCTTAACTATTTGTCAGAATTGGTAAATCTTTGTGATTACCACATAGTGCAGAGATTCCCAACCATTATAGAGTGGTGCGCAGAAGCTGATATGCTTTGACGTAAAAAAAAAAAAAAGTATAAAATGTTTCACTAATAATTTTATATAACAATGTTTTAAATAATGTGCCTATAAAGACAAGATAAGACAATTAAATGAAATAAACAATTAACAAGTGTAATTCTCAGATTTAGCAATAATTGCTATTTGCACATTTTTAGAATTAAAAGGAGCCATCTGATGGTTTGTATTGTTAATAAACAAACTAACACGTCTACAAAAAAATTCTAATCAAAAGCAATGATTTTGTAATCATGATGCTAATGAGAGGCTTACAGAGGCATTTACAGATCTGTAATCTGTTTACAGATCGTTCTGTTTATGCAATGACAAATTACCTCAAACTGACCTTTCCCACAAAATCAGACACTACAGCTCAAATTACAAACCAAATATAGAAGTTTAAAGGGTTAGAATTTTAAGTTTTGAAGATATGTCTCATGAAAAAATAATAATTTAATATCTGCATCTGTTGGGCTTTTGTGACTGGCTCATCTGCCATACTCACTTCCAGTCATAGTTCACTGATTCTTGAAACGTGATAAGACCTGTCCACCAATTATAACTACTACTAGGTTTAAAAATGAAAATGTTTTCAATTGTAAATGTTATAAGGGATTAATAACAGTATCTCTTTAACACAACTTCCCCTTTCATTTAACTTTTTCATTATTGAATTAAAATGTATAGTACTTATAGTCTTCTCGTTACATTGTGTGTCAACAGAGATGGTCCCGTCATTCATATGCAATTAAATTAATATAAATATTATTTCATTGATTAAAAATTACTTTTTTATTTTTATCAAAGGTGACACTTAAAGGTGCCACAGAATGTTCTCTGATATCTAAATAGACACTATGTGGATTTCAATGGAACTGGCCCAAATATGATATGGTTGGTTTTGACCATATTTGGAATGGTCGTGAATATTAATGAACACTGCTCTGATGCTTCAGCAGCTCATGTCAGTGTTTGTTGCTCTCTTACACACACACACACACACACACACACACACACACACACACACACACACACACACACACAATATTTTAACAAATAGATTTCTTGTTAAATGACAATGTTTTTAACTGAAGCAGTTTGTTTCTTTTAACAAGGAGTGAGTGAGCTATGTTTATGCCTATCTTTATGAGGAAAATAGTTCACTCCAGAGTTGTATTATAGATTAAATATGGGTTAAATTGTAATTTTGCAAAAATAAGTTAAATGTGTGTGTTATGTGTGTACATGTGCATAAAACGTTTTTTATACACAACAAAGACCCCAAAAACAGATTTTCCAAATGTAAACTAGGACTGTGTTGCATTATATTTGTAGGACAAATTGCTTTGAATGAGTTTCTACATACACGTGGAGATGATATTAGAAAAGCTTGTGAACTCGAGAATAGCAAAACCTCCAAGAAAAGGTCTCATATCGACTTAATGGAAAGTACACGCACACGAAGAGAGAGAGAGAGAGAGTGATATTCCTTTTTCATATCTGTGGTAGAGTGAGTCTGGAAAGCCAACCACTGATAATTATTATGACACCCTGGTTCATACGGTTTCACATCTCTAACTGCAGTCTAGCCGCCTGCATAAGTACATAAGGAGAGTATCGTGTGTACATCTGGCATGTGCTGTGTGAAATGGGATAAGATTAAAGGTAATGATGTGCAGCTCAGTGATTCCACCTTGTGCCATGGGCAAAAGTTAACATAGTATTTATAGAATGATACAGGATTTCTCTCTTTATGAATAATTAACATTACATATTACAGTTTTTCTCTGTTCTCCAAGTCATCTATGTGGTCAGTATGTAACGCGACTTGACTTTCCAATGTGAGAACATGGGCCTGCATGCCTTCTGTTAACTCTGCTGCGGCGATTCTTCGATCGGTCTTATCCAGCCGAGTCTTGCAATTGTTGAGAATAAATTTATACAAGCTAAGCGAGAGGGTCAAGTTTGGCGCTGATCGTTTTTGAAATTGTTTCTGTAATTTGTTGAAATGCTTTTGCCATGGATGGGCTTAACTCAATACCACCGCTAGCTTCGGCCTCACAGGGTTCTGGTGATGCGGTCGGGGAAGTTGTCTTTGCAGTACAAGGCATTTTCAGAAAAGATTGTGGCCAAAAAGATTTCAGAGACGTAATACTATAATCAAGTGTCTAAAGCCAAGAGGTTGAATCAAATTGTATTTAGTAATTAGCTGATTGGTGTGGGAGCATGTGAAAAATGCTGTTATGCTCTATCTGCCATCTTGCCTTCCTATGGTTTTTCTCAATTGCTAACAAGCATTAACCAGTACTTCAAGTACTCTTAATACAGCAATCAAATCACACAATTAACCAAATAGCAAATTTACTGGCCACAACCACATTTTGTTAATACAAACACTATATTTCAAAATAATGGATAGTTTATCCTACGTTCACTAACTCTGTCAAAACACTGTGAACCTGATTCATAATTGAGTCATTCGGTTAAAACATTAGTTTTCTGTCTAGAAGGAACACACAGACAGTTGTAGTGGAGAGACAGACAAAATGCTAACAATTACTCAAAAATAGTTTTTTTAACTCCTATCTTATACCAATTTACTGTAAGTGCTAGAACCTTCACAGAACCTGTAATGGTTCTTCAGGGGTTCTTTAAGGTGGTTAATGTGCTATATAGCACAGATATAAGTGTTATATACAGTAGGTGCTATGTAGTACTTAGTGTAAAGTTCTGGCAAAGAACCACTTTTAGTGCTACAGATTTATTCCCATAAATACATCAAACAATTAGGCATTTGCCCTTTGGATGAATAAAAAAGTACTGTTTTATGGAAAGCAATATGATCTTTAGGACTTGCCACATGTTCTCGTTGACATTACACATTATATTGTCTCTTGATATGCAAGGAAAGACTGCTGCAGTTTTCAGCTGAGCGTCTGTAAACCTCCATTGCATTCAGGAGGAACATTTGATCATGTGCTGGATGAGACTTACCACCTTCAGGCAGAAAAAAATGAACAAAAAAGAATATCTACAATTTCTAAATTATGAGTAATTAAAATTATTCTTATCAGATGATGTTGCAGTCAGAAACCGTATTAAATACGTAAAGCTGTTGTTTTACCCTAGATTTAGATTTTGGAACATTAGATCTTTTTTATCATGCTGTGTTTAAGCATTTGAAAAAAAAAAGATACATAATTTTGGTATGGGTAAGCTTATGTGAAAAGGAATCTTGTGTGAAAACAACATGAATTGTGTTAATGGTGTGGTCACAACCGACTGATGTTATGCTAATTGTGTTAGAGATTTAAAATTATGACCACAGATTGGAAAAATGTATGTTAGCAATCGAGAAATACTGTAAAAAAAAATTTTTTAATTACATTTTAATGCTTTGAGTATTTATACATTTTCATTAAAGAGATAATTTACCCAAAATATCCTTTATGAGTTTCTTTCTTCTGTTAAACACAAAATAATACATTTTGAAGAAAACGGAAAACCAGTATCCATTGACTTTGATGGTAGTTTTCCCTACTATGGAAGTCAATGGTTACATGTTTTCAGCTTTATTCAGAATATCTTATTTTGTGTTTAACAGAATACACAGTCATAAACGTTAGAAACAAGTTAACGGTGAATAAATGATAATTAAAATACATGTAGAATGTAGAGTGAGTATATTGCTGTTAAACGGTGAAAATGTTGAAATTCATTATAAATCTTTTTTAAATCGACATCCCAAACAATCAATGTGTGAGAATCGTAATTAACCCATTAGTTAAACTCAAAATATTTTATAGCAATTTTTGTAATTGCATCTGTTTAATATGTTTGCTTATTTTACCCATGACGGTAAATGGCTGAATTGTGATTGCTGTTTTTTTTTTTACATCAGTGACATTGGTGGCTCTAATTGCACTTAGAGTGTTCCTCTAGCTCGGGAATCAACGTTTCCTTGTTGTTGTTTGCGTTTCAGATCAGATTCAGAATTCAAGAATCACCAAACAACAGGAGTAGCTGAGACACAACCAACAGCTCCCCCTGAAGGCCGCTTGCCGCCATGCAACCAGAAACAACAAGAAAGTAGTAGATGTGACGATTATGAGAATGTAATAATAAGATGCAATATGACTGTATCATTAGTAAATTATTAATAAATGACTACACATTATACCATCAAATAAAAAGGAAGTTTTGTTGCCGGACGTTTATGTTCAAACTTGTTTAAAACCGCTTTATTTTCACTTGAGGCGCTGTTGTATTCTGGGCTGCCTATCACAATGTGGACACCTGAACGTGTTTGTGGTTTATAGTATTTTATAGGATACCATTAAGACCCCAAAATGTAAATATTTGCTCTAGAAAACTAATGTAACCTTTACTTCTTCAAGATGTTTCAAAACAGCCCCTAAAATACTGGTTGCAAAACTGCAGAGTTAGGACATCAGTATGCTAAGCAACACAGGAAACTGACTAAACACTAGGAATGGAAGAGTTGTGTGAATCTCGCCTGTGCTCGAGAATGCTGTTATATGATTAATATGTTATACTGGGTGGATCCCTTCAGGGGCAGCTGGTTTGGTGTTTGTCTTCAGATTGTTTAAAAAGTCCCAGGCCTTTGTTTGTTTGGCAAGGCTCATGATTTCTTCTGACAGGGAGTGAGATGTTGAGCAGTCAGTTGTTATGTAATAGATTTGAAAGAAACCGCAGCATTGAAGGTGGTTGAGGTCGAGAGGGTCACTTGGGTCATTCTGGATTATGATTTTCCTTCTGCTCTTTACTTCATCTGCTTACAGACTGAGGATGAGTGAAGATAAAAATATATCAGATTTGGGAAAATTCATCATTTATGCAATACAAGCTGAATTTTATGTTGTAAAACATTCTTACATACAATGTTGCATTTAATATTTAGCCTACAAAAAAAGCCATACTTTAAGATAAAGATGAATTATATTCACATTTTGACTGGGATTACCAGACATTTTTATTCAGAAAGAAACCAGGTCGCTGGTTCGAGTCCCGGCTGTGTTGTGGGTTTCTCTGGGTGCTCCGCTTTCCTCCACAGTCCAAAGACATGCGCTATAGGAGAATTGAATAAACTAAATTGTCCGTAGTGTATGTGTGTGTGAATGAGTGTGTATGGGTGTTTCCCAGTACTGGGTTGCAGCTGGAAGGGCATCCGCTGTGTAAAACATATGCTGGATAAGTTGGCGGTTCATTCCGATGTGGCGACCCCAGATGAATAAAGGGACTAAACAGAAGGAAAATGAATGAATGAATATATTCATCAAAAATGTACGTTTTAGTGAGCATTCTCTCTGAAACTTCAAAACCTGTTTATAGGACTAATATACACATTTTTAACTAAATAAAAGTTACTTTAAATAATTTGAGTAATTTATCATAGCACAACCTATATTTGTCATGATTATTTATTAAAACAAAACAACGTGAGTTCATGTACACACAACAGCATGTTCCAAAACACCATTTACTGTAAGTTAGGTTTACTGCTGATGAATTTGAATAGTGCAACAAGCCCTGCCAGTTCAAGCAAACTTGTACTGAACTTTAAATCTCTGCTGACATAAGCCATTGATGTTGTGTTAAAGGGTGTGGTACAATTCAGCTGTCTGTGTGCTGCACATGAATTATGCTCTCTACCTCCTCAACTGTTGTGTTTTTATATAAATACAAGACCATTAATAAAGTGCCTAAAAGATCATTAAATCATTGCGTTTCGGAGCATGATATGAACAATGTATGCACTGCATCATACTGCTCAAAACTAAAAAGTATCAAATATAAGTATCTTGGCACCATCGTCAAACAGGGGTGGGCTGTGACTTGTTACTCACCTGTGAGTAAAGTGCAATTATGTATCTTGCGCAAATGCAGAAAGCTCAGAAGTTCTGAGTTAGTTGTAGGGCGGGGCAGACCATAATAAAACACTTCCTCTAGACTGCAGTGAGTGGACTACGAGGGGAAGCAGTCTGACTCTGTAATGGCGACTGACTGGAAGCAGAAGTGTGACTCGGAATGGCAGCTCGGGGCTCACGGTGTCCCAATGCTCGACACCGTGGACTGGAAATCGGTGTTCGAGACGAAGCCGTTCGAGCGCAACCTACTGCAAAACCCCTCGCCTTACGGTAATGACGTCACACACAGGCGTAGGCACATATGGCGCTGCTGCTTTGCATGTCATGCTTTGGTGAAATCTCTGCTTAAACATTGTTGTATCTGTATAAAGTAAAACATATGTCGAACTGGAGTACTAGAGAAGAGCGAGGATATGGTTTGAAACACGGTTGTTTGACTATTGCCGTTGTTAGCTACACAATCAGTTGAACTATTGAGAAATTAGCGTTGAATATAGTTTGAAAGCATAACTGATGTGATAATACAAGTTGCTCATTTCAAAGAGCAACTTGGGCCCCATCGGTCTCCTCTACTTATTTATGCTGAAAAAAAGTATATGGTTTTATAAATAAAATAGTGATTTGTGTCTCAAGGGTAATAAATAGTCGTTTTTAAATTGTTTTTCTGGATTACGTATTTAAATTGTTGTTACTGATAATTAGGCCACTCAGTGTTCTAACTCGATTGCTGTTTAAGAATAAAATTAAGAGAAAATACATTTAATCTACTTATCTATCGTAAAACATTCCTTTAAAGTAAATTTTACATTTACTCCCTGATAGTTTATCCAAAACTGAAAGTTTACTCGCCTACTGTTTTCAAACAAGTTTTTTTTTTCTTTTTTTTTTCATTTTTCTTTTATTATTACTTTTAAAATACTTTTGTTTTGAACAGAAGAACAAAACTCACACAGATTTGGAACAAGTGGAGTATGAATAAAAGATTTTTGGGTGAACTCCATTCATTTTTCTTTTCGACTTAGTCCCTTTATTAATCTGGGGTCGCCACAGCAGAATGAATCGCCAACTTATCCAGCATATGTTCTACGCAGCGGATGCCCTTCCAGCTGCAACCCATCACTGGTCGTGTATGGATGTTTCCCATTCACACACATACACTACGGACAACTTAGCTCACCCAATTCACCTGTACTGCATGTTTTTGGAATTGTGGGGGAAACCAGAGCACCTGGAGGAAACCCCCGTGTTGGCGTGGAGAACATGCAAACTCCACACAGAAATGCCAACTGACCCAGCCGGGGCTTGAACCAGTGACCTTCTTGCTGTGAGGCGATTGTGCTACCCACTGCGTCACCATGCTGCCCTTTTGGGTGAACTACTATTCCTTTCCCATATAGTTCACATTTAGCTCATATTTGGATATTTCTTAAATTTATTTTTTGTTTGTTTGTATGTATGTGTGAACCAAATAAGAACACTTTAAATCCAAAAACGTTAAAACATCCCAGAATGCTGCAGGAATTTTTTTTTGCAACAACAAATGAGACCCTAAATGAGGCAGTATTCTGTGAACACTCTACAAACTTAGAAAGAATCTATATTTGTTTTTGTAATAAGAACTTTTCTGGCTAACAAGCCGAGAACTACTGGGAACCCAAAATCTTTCTCTCTTTAGCTAGGTAAGCATGAATAAACCTACAGGTAGGTAGACCATCATCTAATCCTTTGTGGTAGCAAAGGACCCATGTTCACAAAGTAAATTTGAATGTATTGCTGAATATTAATAGACTATTAGTCAAACTTTTTGCTCTTGAATTCATTTAACATTGTGCAAGATGTTAAAAGGGGATGTCGTGCCTTTCTTTCTTTTTTTTTTTTTTTTTTTTTCCCCCTCTCCTTTTGCTTACCAGGTGTGAACCACAGTGTCCCACCACCTGAACCCCATCGGTCAGGAATACCACCTCCTTCAGACCGACCACCTCAATTGGAGCCTGAAGGTGAGTCTGTAATTAAAACATTATCCTTTGCTTCCCAAAAATGCAGAAATGTATCATTTGCAGTGGATGTGTGCCATTGCCCATTTTTTTTATGTATATTTACTGCAAATAAAATAAGTGAACTGTAATCTTGTCCTGTGATCCTAAATGTAGGTAATTTCTCTGGCTGGAAAACTAGCACAGAAGTTTTGCCCTATGACACTAGTGGAATTCCTCCCGGTGTTGTGATCTGCCAGCTTCCTCAGCACAGGTTAATCCCAGTTTTGCGTACACATACACACACAAAACTTATGAAAGCATTGGTCATAGCATGCATCAGTATAGGAAATGGTACTGTATATTATGTAGCAAAAACTTTCATCTAGTGTTGCTTACTCTAGAATATAATTTTAATTTTGGTCATACATGCAGAAAGACCCCAGAAAACCTCTTATAGTTACATGACCGTTACTATTTCAGTATGTTACTGTTTTGTTTTTGTTTTTTTTCAGGGTGAGAATAAAGTCACACAGTCTGCCTGATATGACTGTTTTGCGTTTTTATTTCAGGTGGTTCACTCTAGAGCAGTGTGTGGACCTGAAAGCAGCAGGTCTGTGGGACCAACTGCTGGACGACTTTCAGCCAGAGATGGTTATTGAAGACTGGTGAGTTATGAGCTGCTTATTAAAATAGCCAATTGCAATTTATGCGGTCTTCTAATAACTGGACTTTAAAAAAAAAAAAAAAAAAACAGTTTTAACAGTTTTTAACATTTACTCTGTCTACACACATTTATAAATGGCTTGAAGGAAAAAAATAGATGTCCAAATGAATTTGAAAAAACTTCAGACCTTTTTTTGTGTGTGTGTGTGTGTGTGTGAGAGAGAGAGAAACAATATTCAGTATTTTTGAAATGGTTGCATTGCCATGTCTGTAGTGGTCATAGCACTTCACACATTTCAGCCAATACTACACCTTTTAATAAGCAATTTTACCTGCAGTGTATTTGTTTCTCCTAATGGTTAGGTATGAGGAAAGCCAGCTTCATAAATGCATCTATCAGCTTGATGTGAAGCTCCTGGGTGCCGATGGTGAGACAGTCATCAAGCAGCACACCTATAACCCTGAAGAGGACCTGGAGTGCTACTCTCACACCTGGAAAAAGGTAGCATACACACACGCGTATGAACATTTCATTTTCAAAAATATTTGATATTCTTATTAACATACTGTGTGTTTTTGTGCACAGGTCTCCCATGTGTTCTCCAAGTATGGGCCGGGGGTGCGGTACATTCACTTTCTCCACAGACTGAAGAACCAGTTCATGGTTGAATTCTTTAATACCAAAGTCACAGACAGCTCGATTATTGTCAAGGCCAGCAAATCCAGTGTGTAATAATAATAATCCATCAGTCAAATTAACTTTGCACTCTGTAAGAATAAGACGAGTATTCAACTCTCATATTGCTTAGTGACTGCATTGACTATAATACAATAAAACATTCCTTTTCTCAATTTGTGACCTTATTTATTATTAATCATGGTGCCTTTTTTATTTATTTTTTTCCTTGTGGTGTGCAAAAGATATTTTAAGGAATGTCAGAAACTGGTAGCCATTGACATTAGTAGAAAAGGCACCATAGAAGTCAATGGCTACTGTTCCAGCATTCTTCAACATGTCGTTTTTTTTTTCTTTTTTTGTTAAACAAGCAAGAAACTTTCACGGACCAAGTGGAGGGTAAATAAATGAAAATGATGATAGAATTGACTTTTTTTTTTTTTTTTTTTTTTGGGTGAACTATCACTTTAAGGCCAGCAGATAGCGATATAACTCAACAATTACAAACAAAATGTTACCTGTAACATAGATATCCTGTCACGAATTTCTATAAATGCAATATGCTAAATTTTAATTATCGGAAAATTAAACGCAAAAACACGATTCTGGAATGAGCGTTATTGATCAGATTCTTGTTGAAATTGTGTTTTTGTTGTTGGTGGCTGTGTTTGACTTTAGAGAGACCGTAAAATTATCTATACTAGTGTGTAACCTATAGCCTATACCACTGCATATTATTAAGTTAACTAATATTGTGGCACCTATGTTTACTGTGGTATTTTATTATAAAAAGGAAGCAATGTAGCCTCCATATGTTAACAATCGATACATTTAATAACTATTAATATATTTCATAATACAAAACAATAAAAATCTATTGTTTGAAATAAACAAAACATAAACATGTAATTTATTGTGATTTTCTTTTTAAAAGGCTTTTAATTATTTAAAGTACGAAGGCTCTACAAAGTCATATATTCGTTTATTTATGTAGTTCTGGTGTAGGCCTTTTTTGTTCAGATTTATAAAGTGTATGTAAAGGCCGCGGTTGATGTATTTTGACGCACCAATCAGAGCGTCTCGTTGAGCTGTTGCGCAGTCTGCAGCGTGCTGTACGTGTGGACGATGCGCGCTTGTTTGGGATGCTCGGATGGTTCAGGACAGAAACGGATCACAACAAAAACTAATGGCGCGACTCTCCTGAGGACCGGAAAACCTCATATGCTGCCTCTCGGCCATGTCCGTTCCAGTCTGAGCTCTCTAGTAGACGTTAAGGTAAGTTCTGTTGAATGAATTCAATAAACCGCACTCTTCACGCACTTTATTGACTGCTGGTGTTCAGGGTGTCATGCGCACACTGGTTCATTTATGTAGCTATCTGTCAGAAGGACCAAATACGAACTCGCGACAACATCTTTGCGTTTGGTTTCATAAACAGAAGCACGAATGTTTGCAAGTGTTTAGCTGTCCTTGTACCGTTACTTTTCAGAGTAGCACCTGTTAGCAGTCGCATGTTTAGTCTGTGGCTGCTTTACACAAGTTATTAATGAGCCACTCAACCTTGGGTCTGCTAGGTTTCTTTTGTATTATTTAGGAGTCGATGAAAGCTAAAAACGAGAGTCATTTTCACCGTGCACAGGGAAAAGAGCAAAAGGTTAGTTGTTACCATGAGTTAATTCTACTGACCCTATTGTTGCTATAAATGAAGGTATTTTGATTTATTTGCATTAAATAATTTTACTGAAATAAATTCGGTTTGTTATTTAGGTATATTAACCATATTATGATGTGGCAACATGCATTAGTTTATATCTCACATCCACTGTCAAACCCAATGATGGCCTGAGACCCCCAAACATCTCTGGCACAATCTCACAGATGGACAACATGGATTGTAGGATTAATTTCAATGCACCAAGTTTATTCTGTAATAAATTATGGTTTATGATATATAATATTGAATATAACAAGAGTTTATGTTTCTGAAATGTGTAATCACCAACTGATTTTTTAAAACTCTCTGTGTCAACCTAATATATTCAAGATAAAATGCATTTTAAAAGGTACATTGTCGGAATTATTATAAAAATACCGCCAATAAATTAGGAATTCATAATTTATTAGCTGTATTTTTACCATGATTCCGACAATGTACCTTTTAAAATGCATTTAGCTTATCTGACAAACGTTGTCTGGAATTTTACCAAATAAAAAACTTGTAAGTGTGTGCATGAGATCAAAGTACTAGGAAAAAAATAGTCCAATCTGCGACCAATCAGTCCACTGCTAAAAAGTGTTTTTGCAGTGATGTAAGTTTGAGTAATATTTGGGATTAATTTGCATTTTTTTAGGCAATTATACAGCCTTTCATG
>CAIGQW010054193.1:1305286-1318984 GCA_903798125.1 Danio choprae
TGTGTGTGTGTGTGTGTGTGTGTGTGTGTGTGTGTGTGTGTGTGTGTACAATGTATTTTTTTGGCTTTTCTCCACAAATATACCTGTGCAGTAAAAGACTAAAACATAACTAAAGACAGTACTAAACTATACTAAAACAGTTGTGATATGTGTGCTAATGTAAAGAGTGGTCTGCCATACTGTACACATGCAGAGGCTCATGTTTCTGTGTCTTACAGAACTTCACGGATACTTTACCATTTAGAGATGCCCCTCCATCCCAGGGAGGTTAACCACTGACGTGTGTGTGTGTGTGTGTGTGTGTGTGTGTTTTCTGTTTATAATGTCAGTTTTTACAGAGCTATTTATTTTTAAATTCTGTTCTGTTGCTGTCAAGACAATTAAAGCTGCTTATTTTAACATCTATTGTCATTTTGAGGTAGTTTTTTTGTGTTTGTTTTGGTTTGCAATAGTGGTCCTGCTGAACAATGCATTTTTTGAAACATCGTAAACTGCAGTGCAGCCACGGTAGAGATTTATGTTGTATAATTTGACATACTAAGTAATACTTCAGCAAGACACATTACATTTATGACATAAAGAGATTTATAATATTACAAAAGATTTCGAAGTAGAATGAATGCTGTTTTAAAGAAAATTTCTATCAATCAAAAAACCTTGATAAAAAATATTAACGGTTAGTTTACTCGAAAATGTAATTGTCATCATTTATTCACTTTTTACTTGTTCCAAACCTGTTTAAGTTTCTTTCTTCTAAGATTTTGAAGAAAGCTGGAATCCTGTAACCATTGACTTCCATAGTGACTGGTCTCCAGTCAGTGGTTTCCAGCTTTCTTCAAAATATCTACTTTTCAACATAATATCTAACAGAAGAAAGAAACTCACAAACGTTTGTAACCACTTGAGGGTGTGTAAATAATCCCTACATTTTTATTTGTGTGTGAATTGTCCCTTTATGTATCATAAGAAGAATTACTTTTTGACAACCAATACAGACCCTAAAATTACATATTTAACATACATCGTATCTTACATTTATAATTACACAGACTTTGTTGAGCTTACATTCTGTCCTCCTGAAACATGTTAAGTTGTTTCAGTGGCTTGACCTGTCCTATTTAGTTGTAGTGTGTTTATCCATTATGTTATATTATTATAATATCAGTATGACCCTTTCACAAAACTGAGTCTGAAATACTTTTTTATTATACCCAAAATAACAAAGAAGGGATGAATTGTGTTGAAGTGTTAAATAGTTATCATTTGGAGTGCTTCTTTTATCCTTATTTGTAAGTCGCTTTGGATAAAAGTGTCTGCTAAGTGTATAATGTAAACACATAATGACAAACACATTTGCTTTGTTTGTTGGTTGATTGACTGATTTGTAAAATGTAAGAAATCCAATTAGAGTCGTTTGACCCGCACCATGAAAATCATACCCAGTATATAAACTAATTGTGAGGGTTATGACTGTAAGATGCTGATATTTTTCATGACAACGTTTTGAGGGGTTTAAGAGGAGAACTGAAAGGGGAAGGTACAGAGGTTATAGCGTATCAATACTGAAAGCAGATCTCTGTTCTTTTTGTCTGTTTGTGTTTGTGTGTGTCTGTGTGTGTGTGTGTGTGTGCGCGTGTGTGCGCGTGCCCGCACGCTTCTTGGAGACAGCTAGAACACTTTGTGCTGGGACTCAAACACTGACTTAAATGGTGTTTAGTTTGCGCGTCACACATGGGCAGGTTCAAGTGGAGTTGATTGGCTCTATGGTTAAGTGCTATTGTGACTGATTGACATAATGAGAGAATTGCATGACCAAAGCACAGGTCTAATTCAAATGATCAGTTAAAACAATAAAATACTGGCAGATGATTGCACTTCGTTTGAACGTTTTGAACCGATTCAACATATTTGAGATGTTATTGAAGTAAAAATAATTACTGGGCACAAAATTGTATTTAATTTGTGTTATTGTGGATTTTTGTTTGTGTAAGTAGAGCATACTGGGAGGATAAATGTGCTTTTTGTGTGCGTTTGTACATGTGGCGGCTTTACACAACTCTAGGTCTATTGTTTCACGTTGTTCTTCCACTATTATGTAGTCAAGTGTTTGTGAGAGTGTGTGTAATCAGTATTGGATGGCAAATGAGGATAGTGCTTTCGAGAGAGAGAGAGAGAAAGAGAGAGAGTAGGTGTTAAGGCACACTCGCTCTCATAAACGCCTCTGATTCATTCTGCAGCGGCTCAGTAGTTGTCAGTGTGCAGGACTGGTATTGCAGCTGATATAAAATTTAAATTGGGAAATTTATATTAAAAACAGATGGATGAAATGTTGAACAATAGAAAGAAAAACATTTTCATGATTAAAAAAAAAAACATATAAAGTTTTTGACTATTCAATATTAATTTATTTTCAAAAGAGTAATAATCATTTTTATTGTGTTAATTATTGTTATTGTCTATGACAATGAGCCATTGTTTTACCTCTATTCACTTTTTTTACCGAGCCATCGTCATCATTTTCCTTTGTCACTCTCACGTTTCCTAGAACGTATCCTCTCTCTTTCTCCCTCTGTCTCACTCTCTGTCTCCCTTTGTCACTTTCTCTCTCTGGTGGTGGTAATCTTAACCACTAAAAGGTGCTAACTCCTATTAAGCTGTCAGAGCTCTGTGTGTAAGCCAATCCGGCCAATCACTTATCAGCGGCACTGACAGACTGAAACAGTGTCATCATGGTAATCTGAGACATTTCAGTTTCAGCACAGACACACACACAACTCCACAGAAACATACACACACATAATTGAATGACACACTTAGTAGCATACACACAAACGCACCACTATGACCCAACATGTATAAAAACACCTAATAGACTTTCATACATGCGTATGTGTATGTTGTAGAGCCAGGTGTGACGGGCAGGTTATTTTTGGACAGTGGTGTAGAGTGGCAATGTCCAGGTAACCATATCGTAGCTTAGAAAGTGAAATATGACCACATGGTTCAGTCCAGCACATGGTTCACTCTCAATCTCTACCACACACCGCACAGCTGACGGGAGACATGAAGAAAACCATCAGAGGAAAATAAGAGAGAGAGAGAAATTATGAGTGAAATTGTGTAAATGAATGTCAGAGCTTTTGGTACATGGCAACCTTACATTATTTTTTTTGTATTTAATTTTTCTTATAAGTTTTAGAAAATGTGAAATAAAATTTTTAAGTAAAATTTCTAAATGCCTAAAATCCCATAAAAATAAAGATGCTGAAGTTATATTTGTATTATCATTTACTAAACTGTCTTGCGTCTTTCATTAACTTGCATCTTTTAACTACACCATTCATAAGATTTAAAGTCAAAATTTGACATTTGAAAATATATCTTTATATTATATATTTTATTTCATTCTTCATAAATACAACAAAAACTGTAATATTGTGAAATATTATGACGATTTAAAATAATGGTTTGAATATAAATTCAAATCTAATTTATTCATCTGATGTAAAGCTGAATTTTCAGCATCATTACTCCAGTTTCATGGTCACATGATCATACTGAAGTCATTCTAATATGCAGATTTGGTCAAAAACATTTCTTATCGATCATGAAAGCTTTTAACTTTTTTTTTTTTTTTTTCAAAAGGAGAGTATTTGTTTAAAATAGGTTTTTACATTCACTGTCACTTTTGACCAATTTATTGCATTTTTGTTGAATATTTCAAATATGGACCCCAAGCTTTTGAACAGCATTGCATCTTCATCTTTACATATTCTCGGTATCTCTCATACTCCATCCTTTGTTACTTTTCATATAGTTTAACCCTAGGGTTAAAACAGCATGCAAGTAATATATAGATATCTCATTTTCTTATTCAAATGTAATTTTCATGATGCCAGTGCTGCCAGTGCAGTTGTAGTATTTAGTCATAACCTCAGAATTCACATCCATGGGCTAATGGCTAAACATCTGATGCATCTGGCACCCCAAATTGGTGTCTCTGTGTCTAAGTGCTTATCTGGAATAACTAAGCAATGATCTTTTCAAAATTGTGTTTAGTTTACTTCATAGGCTCTTTAAAAATGCCCAAATTTTTTAGATACCAGTCTGTTTTTGAAGGGAAACATGACAATAACATGCTGAAAAAAGAACAGTGATTAGTTGGTTTAACATGCCAGCCAATGAAAGCTACAAAAGAGTCCAGAACTTCTGTTGTCTGAAAATTCTTAGGGTCTGGCTATGGAAAAGTTTGTATTAGCCTCCTGGATCTTAAAGTTTGTGGGCCAGGTATGACTAAAGTGGCCACGAATAGCCAATTTTATTTTATTTATTAACCACAGAATTATGTAATAAAGAGCCACATTTCCAAACCTGTGATTGGCTTCAATATAAGCTGTTTTAGACTAACAAGAAAGCTTTGAGTGATGAAACTTACAAGATGTATTTATAATATGATGACCTCCTTATATCAGAATTAGAATCAGGTTTAGATTAGGACAGAAATGACCTTATAGAAACTAACTCACACTGTTCCTCACATGCTTGTATGGTACCCACATAGACCTTGCACCTCATCCATAAAACACTAGCAGAGTGTAAATCATTTGTAAAACTATTCATAGACAAATTGTTTCATTATATATTAAACATATACATGTTTAATGATTGATTGATCATGCTTTGTTGGAAATAACCCCCGACTTTTTTTTCCTCTCTCTGTCAATCTCTTGTCTTCAAGAGGAAAGCCATTGTGTTTGCCATATCTGGTCATGGCTCCTCCTCTCCTCCTCCACCTTCTGCTTCTCCTGGTCTCTCCACAGGTGTGTGTGGGTGGCAGTGCTCATGGGGACAGCAACAGTAGTGCTGATGGGCCCAAGAAACCCTGCTTTGAGAAAGTCAAGTGTCAGCCAGGGATCCTGCTGCCCGTGTGGCTGCCGCAAGAACCCCCACTGGCAATGCAGGCTGTACGAGCCACGATCTACTTCGCATCTCTTCTCTATATGTTCCTGGGTGTGTCCATCATCGCTGACCGATTCATGGCTGCCATCGAGGTCATCACTTCGCAGGTGTTACAGCAACACCAAGCACACCAAAAAACAGTACATTAAACACATAGCAATTCAGGTTTGATTTATGAAACTTTTTATAAAAGTTTTTAAAAAGTAAATAATTTAATATTACAGTGATTTGGTTGGGATTTTTTTAATTATTAGTTTTATGTGTATACAGATTTAATTAATTAATTAGTTGTTTTTATGGCAACTAGCTGAAATTGTACTATACAGTATATATGTTGTTTTTTGCAGTATTTTTATGGTAAGTTCCATAATTTAGTTGTACATTTAATTTATCTATAGCAATACTGTTACACACACGCACACACACACACACACACATATTGGCATTGGTGATTTACGAGAGCTTTCCATAAGCATAATGTATTTTAAAGAGTAAAATCACTTATTATATGGCCTTACCCTACCCATAAACCCAACCCTTGTAAGAGAAATGTGGCAAGTATTGAATGTGAAAAGATTCTTAAGTGTTTTGAATTACAAGGGCACAAAGCATGTCCTCATAAACCAGCTTATTAAAGTACAACTTGGTCACACCCGTGTCATAATACAAATATCTGAAACCTGCTTTGAATCTTTACATTAATGAGAAATGGCAAATGGAATGGGATAAATGTGTAAACAACAAACTGTATGAAGTCAATCTATTTATAAATGAAAGAAATAATTATCATTTTGAAAACAGACATGATCAGGTAATACATACGAGATGTGGATTTGGCCACTCAAGACTTACACGCGCATATTTATTGAAAGGGAAAGAAAAAACTATTTGTGTCTTGTGTAAGAATATTTTGACGATAAAACATTTTTATAGAATGTATATTGTTAAATGATATTAGAGAACGTTTTTATTCAGGAAATATATTAGGTGAAATGTTGAAAAAGATATCCTCTGGTGGAATTGTAACAAATTTAACAACAAACTGAAACAACTTATATGACTTTTTATTATCAGTGTTGTTGTTATTTGTATAAATTTTGTACAATGAATGATTAATTAACAGTTATGATTTGTAAATTAGAGTGTGAATGGGTGTGTATGGATGTTTCCCAGTGATGGGTTGCAGTTGGAAGGGTATCCGCTGCGTAAAACATATGCTGGATAAGTTGGCGGTTCATCCCGCTGTGGCGACCCCAGATTAATAAAGGGACTAAGCCGAAAAGAAAATGAATGAATGAATGATTTGTAAATTATATATTGATTATTTAGTACAAGTGTGAATATAGCCAATGCTGCTGATATGACATTAAAACATAAATATCTGTCTTTGTAAACCACCAAAGCCACACACACTTTTAATCTATATACTAATCTATACTTTAATCTATATAAGGTGTGTGTGTGTGTGTGTGTCTCCTATAGGAGAAAGAGGTGACTGTGACGGGTGCAAATGGAGAGAAGTCCGTAATGACTGTAAGAATCTGGAATGAAACTGTCTCCAACCTCACTCTGATGGCTTTGGGTTCATCTGCCCCTGAGATCCTGCTGTCTGTAATAGAGGTACACAAACAACTTCACAACAAACCAGCAACTCGCCTTGATCAGTAGTTTATCACAAGAGAAGTGAAGGCTCAGTTTTTTTTTTTCAGGTTAATTATTAAATGACTGACACCCACACTGACCTCATCACTTTACAATGATGACCTCAGCTGCTATTCATCCATGTAAAGGCATCATTTAACTCAATGTACGTTGACACACTGGCGGCCAGTTTAAATATTTCAGCTGTCAAACAGCTCATTTCACTTGTCTATAAATGATTAAGGAATGATTCTTTAGGAATTAATTTTGTGATCTGTTTGTGAATTTTACATTTTGTGATATTTTCTTTTATGTGTTATTTTGTCATATAAACTGAAACCTGAATGAAAAAAGCAACCTCGGGGATGAAGCAAATCATATAAGTGTACATCTGTTACAACTGTTATTGGCAGACAAAAATAGTCTAAAAGTCCCTAAATTAATTAATAAACCTTGAAATGTAGACATTATTCAAATGTTATCATTTAAAGTGCACCTATTGTGTAGATTTACTAAAATCTCGAAACACTTTGCTCACAATATACATTACAACTTCTTTTCTTTTCTCACAGTGTATGAAACTTTGTTCAAAAATCTGGATTCTCTAAACACCTTAATTCTGAGAGGCTGCTTGAATATTATATAACATATACATCATGTTTTGGAAATGAATCTCAATTTAGCAGGAGGTATTTGCAGTTTAATCATTTCAGAACATCCAGAATTCATTCTTTTGGGGGAAAAACAAACATTTATTTTAAGCACTTTGATCTTTCAAACTTTTTTCAGATTTTTTTACTTTTATAAATAACCTCAAAAATAATTTCTGGAACAACACAATGGCGCTCTTTATGATACGTTACATTATATATAAAATGATGTACTATTAATTGCTTTGTAAACATGGTGTTATTGTTGTCTGGTCTGTTTATTTGTGACAGGTATGTGGACATGGCTTTGAGTCTGGAGAACTGGGTCCTGGCACTATAGTGGGTAGTGCTGCATTTAACATGTTTGTGATAATTGGAGTGTGTGTGTGGGTGATTCCTGACGGTGAAGTGAGGAAGATTAAACACCTCAGAGTCTTCTTCATCACTGCATCCTGGAGCATCTTCGCCTATATTTGGCTCTACCTCATCCTGGCAGTCATAAGCCCTGGCGTTGTACAGGTGTGCGTGCGTGCGTGCATGTATGTGTGTGTGTCAAGGTTATTATAGTTTTGCGTTTTGAAGTTAGTTTTTATTTCTATTTTTACATGTTTACATTTGCTGTAAATTTCAGTTTAGGTTTAGATTGTTTTATTGATAGTTTTGTTAGTTTTAGTTTAGTTTTTATTTTGTGAACACATTTCTATTTAGTTTATATATATTTGGTTTTAGTTTTAGTTTAGTTTAGTAGTTCTAGTTTAAAAGAGCTTAACACTTGTGCAAAAATCTTAGTGATTAAAGTAAAATAATAGTTTGAACAAACACTGAACCCAGTGTAAAAGACAATGCCTAGTTTACATTGTTTGGCAAATGAAGACATTTTGGTCAGTTTTTCCACCACAGAAAGACTGCTTGTTAATTCTGAAAACGATTATTATTTTTGCTATTTGTTTATTTTATTTTTGTTAATTATTTCCGTGACTGTAATTAGTTTTAGTTCGTTTTTCATTTATTGTTTTTTTTTTCACTTAACAAAAAATGTTTTGTTGACCAATAGTTTTAGTCATATATTTAGTTTTCATTTACTAAAATAGCCTTGGTGTGAGTAAACACATTATAATGGTGTGCTATATATGTAGATATTTTCTGGAATCAAATTTTATGACTAATTTGTTTTATGTTTTATGTGTGTGTGAGGTCTGGGAGGCTCTGGTCACTCTTTTCTTCTTTCCTGTCTGTGTCCTAATGGCATGGACCGCTGACCGGCGCCTGCTCTTTTACAAGTACTTGAACAAGCGATACCGTACGGATAAACGCCATGGTATCATTGTGGAGATGGAAGGGGAGCTAGCACCCAGAGGCATTGATGCGATTATGGGAGAGAAATATCAAAACAGCACCACCAGCTTCAATATGGAGAAAAATAAAGAACCTGAACAGGACAGAGAGGAGGTGAGGGCAGAATAAAACAGACAGAAAAATGTTCTTAGCAGGGTAGTTACACAAACTGTACACAAAAATGAAAATTTGCTGTTAATTTACTCAACTTTAGTTGAATTAAAGTGCTGGTAGCATTTTCAGTTAAATAAAATCAATGTTCTGCTGGAGAAAGGTCTTGTACTGGAGATGGCCTGAGGATTAATTATTGGCATTTTTACATTTTTAGGTGATCTATACCATTAATGAGACATTTCGTTTATGAATAACATTGTGGTAAATGTTCTCGTTAAAGTCAAACAATAAATGATCATATTAGAATGATTTCTGAAGCATCATGTGACAATAAATACTGTATTGATGATGTTGAAATTTGTATTTTTATTTCACCAAATGTTTTTACTGCATTTTGAATGAATGCAGCCTTGCTGAATATACGAGATTTATTTTAAAAACATACAAATTTAACTTACTCCCAGAATTTGGAACTGTATTGTCAACTGTGTATCATTTAACTCAATACCCCATGTCCATGTATTTATTTAATTCCTAATTAGCCACATAGTAAGTGAGATTGTACAGTCTGTCAATCGTTATTGAAAAATTAACAGCGAAATAAGACTTGATCTCCTTACCAGAGTATTTTTTTATGATTATGATAATATGATAAGGATAACTAAATGTTGAAACAAACATTGAAATGAAACACCAGCTGTAATTGTAGGTGATCCGCATACTTAAAGAACTGAGGGAGAAGCATCCTGACAAAGACCTGGATCAGCTGATTGAGATGGCCAACTATGCCAGCATGCAGAAACAGCGAAAGAGCCGGGCCTTTTACCGGGTACAGGCTACACGTATGATGATTGGCGCCGGGAACATCTTGAAGAAACATGCCGCAGCTGAACAGGCGAAGAGATTGGCTGGAGATTCGGCTGAGAATGACCTGGCTACCTGTTCCCAGATCAGCTTTGAGCAGGCGCAGTACCAGTGCACTGAGAACTGTGGCAGCGTGAGCCTGTGGGTCTGTTTACGGGGAGGAACTGGCACCAGAACCTTTCACATCGATTACAAGACTGAGAACGGCTCTGCCAACTCTGGGGCTGATTTTGAAAATTGTGAAGGAACAATCATATTTCAGCCTGGAGAGACACGCAAAGAAATAAAGGTGAGGGATTATCAAAGTGGTGATGAACATTAGAGTATGTATACACAAGTGATTCTACACTTTGTCTACACTTGTTCAAAAAAGTAAATCTGTTTCACTTAAAACGATTACGTAAAAGTTAATTAACTGCATATTTATAAACATTTGAGCTTAACAGTTCCCAGTTACAGTGGGTTTACTCACTAAGTAATGTCAGCTTGTCGCAACAGGTATACTCACTTAAAGTAACTTAGTAAAGCAACTATTTGTTCCAATTTGCAAATCAAAGATTAAGAGGAAAATTATTTTTCATTAACAGAATTCAGCCGTTCATTTTATTGAAAACATATTCAATTTTAATAAAGTTTAAATAGAGTTTAACAGAGCTTATGCCACCAATGAAACAATGTTTAAAAGACTACCACACAACACACTGTGTGATCATTGATCAATTCTGTGTACCTTTTCATATTATTGTAGCTGTTTTGACATTTACAAAAATTATTTTTGATGTAAGAACTATTTAGATGAAAATATTCTCACAGAGAGAGCACACATTTACCTTTCAGAGTTTCAGATCTTATTAGTGAAAGCAAGTGACCTCATTTAATGCAACTTACATACCTGGGACATCATTTCACCAGTTTAAAGGCAAAGTATGGTACGATAACAAAATTGATTTAACATTTATGCGCAGACATTTTTTCATACAATTTTATTTTGTAGAAATAGGAAAATTACTTTAAATCAACGAAATGGTACAAAAAAAGTTAAATAAACAACAGACGTAAAAAAATACACAAAATCAGACAACAAGATATCATGATTTTCAACTACTGTATATAAGACACTTTTTTATCCAGAAAAGATTATATTATGGCCTGAAAGATATTGTGATTCATGACAAACTAAAACGCAACTATTTTTAAAAAGCTGAAACAATATCAGCATGTACTAAATTTACCTGCAATTATTAAATCGTCAATGTGTGTGTTTGTATTCATTTGATAGGTGGGCATTATTGACGATGATGTGTTTGAGGAAGATGAACACTTTCTTGTGCGCCTCTCGAATCTGCGAGAGGGAGAGAGCGGGACCAACACTGATGGTGCCCGGCTGGTTGAACCCTCAGTAACCACGGTAATCATTCTGGACGATGACCATGCTGGAGTCTTTGCCTTTGGTCAGAGGGAGCTCTGTGTAGGTGAATGTTCAGGTGTGGTGGAGGTGCCGGTGAACCGGACGTCAGGTGTGCGTGGGACTGTGATGATTCCCTATCACACAGAGGACGGCTCTGCACGACAGGGGGTTGACTATGAGCAAACACAAGGAGAGCTGGAGTTCACCAATGAGCAGACAAGGTAAAACTACACACTAAAAAATTCAGTTAAAACCTTTTTTTTTTCTACTTTACACACATGCAAGCAGATTCTCTTCACCTTCACCTATTATCAATCGGCAATATTCACACACTGTTCGAATTAATGTAAAATTTAGGTAATTACATGACTTGATGTGTGCTATAGTGATGATAGTGCATCTTTAATAGCACAGTAGGTAGTAACCTTTATTTAATATTAAATTATGGCAAATTATGGACCATTATTATCAATGATGTGTCCAACTATTTTTTTCATGGTTGGTATTAAATTCAGTATTAACTATTGTATCATTAAAATCCAAAATTTGTGCTTGTTGCCATTATTTAATGCACTGTTAGTAAGGACTAAAAATCAGTGATGTATTTTCATTGATTAATGTTAACAAAAATGAATAAATATTGCAATAAATGCATTGTGCATTGTTGTTAACCATGTTGTAAAATCTTACCCAAAAATCTGTACTATTTGTCTATTCTGGCACTTCTTATTTGTACCACTAGATGTCTCTTTCTGCACAGTAGTAGCCAGATTTTGAAAAGTCATGTTTGTTCAACATATCATTTCTGAGACTCAATCTGTTACTCAATCTGTCAGTCAATTCAAAGTTACTGTCCAAATAAGGGTATATATTTGTTGTTGAGACTTTGTTACAGCATGTGTAAAAGGTGTCTAGTGCATATGAAGCAAAATAAGTGTGTTACTGGATTGTATAGTGCAATAGTGTGTATTGCACTTAATAGTTTAAATAAATAAATAAGTAAGTATGAAATAAATTGTTCCTGGTTGCAGTAGCTAAGGAGTTTTTAGAGGGGATAAGAATTGATTGCTCTCACAGCCTGGGGTTTTCAGTCTGACAGACTGGGGTTGATTCTTGAGTACCTTCTATAGGAAAGTACACTTTGAAGTATACTCAGTAAAGTTCTAGTTTAAAGTTTTTATACTGCAAGTTTACTACCAGAGGACCTGTTCCTATAATATACGTATACGTGTGTAAAACTATAAGAAAACTACACTTAGTAGCCAAGTACTTAGAAAGTTTAATTGTAATTTTAAAGTGATAGTTCACCCAAAAAAATTTATTTCCTCACTATTTAATCACCCACAAGTGTTTCTAAACTTTTATGAATTTCTTCCTTCTGTTCAACACAAAAAGAGATATTCTGATGAATGTTGGAGAAAAGCAGCTATTGACATCCATAGCAGGAATAAATATACTATGGATGCCAATGGCTGCGTTTTTCTCAGTATTCATCAGTATATCTTCCTTTGTGTTCAACAGAAGAAGTAAACCCAACGAGTAATACGTAAATAACGTATATTTAGATTAAAAGATTCAGTTCAAATACAGTAAAAAAAAAAGTAAAGGCCAAATATATTTTGGATATTAAGTATATTTCTGAGAAATACATAAAAACTAGACTGGATGTTTACTGGATGGTTATTTTAACCATAGTAATAGCACAAGATTTTCTTTTTTTATAAAGTTATCTCTATATATTTGAATAGAAATCAGCTTCAGAGAGCACATGACATTCATTGCCACACTCACGCCTTGGTAAATCTGCCTGTATTGTTCAAACTAACTAGATAAATCTTAAATCTTCAATGCAGCACTGGTTTGTGAAAAGGAGAGCGTGTACACAACTGAACGCTCGTCTCAGTTCTTCAGTGTGAGATTGAATTATTTATACACTGTGTGTTAAAGTATTCATGTAGGCCTAACTCTGATGTGATTTAAATGCTGAGGTCTGCTTTAATATTTCAGAGGTAAAGCCAAGAGGAAATGATGATTTGTCCTTTGCTCTTTGTGTCCCCAGTAAGACACTTCAGGTGCGCATCATTAACATGCAGGAATATGAGAAGCGAGAGAATTTCTACATTGTCCTTGAAGAACCCAAATGGCTCAAAAGAGGCATCTCAGGTGTGTTCGTGTGTGTGTGTGTGTGTGTGTGCGTGTGTGCGTGCGTGTGTGCGTGCGTGTATATGTGTGCGTGTATATGTGTGCGTGTGCGTGTGTGCGTGTGCGTGTGTGTGTGCGTGTGTGTGCATATATTCTGATTAATCATCAATGTTACAATTTTTTACATTTTCTTTTCTCTGTACAAGTGGTTTCTATGATTGCTGGTGTATATTTTAATGTGTTAAGGTTAGATCCCAGTAGCCTCCTGCTCACCTCTCTGATACACACATACACATTTCTATGACCAGTGTCCAGTTTCAGATCAATAACAACAGCACATCAAGGGGACAAACTAGACATGCGTCACTCTCAGTAACAAGATCCAACTCTCCCACACACACACTTCAGCCTCACGTTTGTGGGTGTATGTACGTAATATGAGCTGATGAGTGTGAATAAAAGTGAATGTTAAAGAGAGAATTAACACCAGGTTCATTAGTGAGCTAATTAGCTACTTTCATTAACCATTAACCAAGCATTGGGATGGATGGATGGATGGATGGATGGATGGATGGATGGATGGAT
>CAIGQW010054193.1:1334664-1347233 GCA_903798125.1 Danio choprae
GCAAAATGTTTATAGAGCCCTTCTGAAATCTTATTCTTTGTTTAGCCAACACGTCTCAATGTCTTCAAAAATGATCAGGATACTTGGGACTACACCAACCCCAATCTGAGTGGCCAAGGTATGTTACAGCTCATGCACTCTGTCTGTGCGTCTATTACTCTATTTTTGGGGGGATGGGTGTGTGAACAGGCCTTCTCACGTGACGTCCTCGTGAAGAATGTGAAAAGTAAATGTTTTCCCAAGGACGTTACTTCTGTGACACTGCTTTATTCTAGTACTCTTTTGTCTTTGGATTGTAATGCAAATATATTTACACTAATCATTTTGATTCTACTATTTGGACACGCGTAAAAAGAACATGCACATTTGAAGCATTAACATGAACATAACTAGGTATTACTATCATACTGATGGTAGAAGCACACTGCATACTTATATTGGGCATATTTGCATGCACACCCAAACAAAGGTAGCTCCCAAAAATCAGCTCATTGAAATAACCTGTGGTCTTGATTCATGTCCAAATCAATCCGGCAATGCAAGTAAACTGCATCTACAAGACTCGTTTAATAATGATTTAATTATCTATTAATAATTTAAGTGATGAGTTAAGTCAAGTCGACTATACTTTTATAATCTATATTCTTTTCTCTGCACTGTTCATGTCCTTTAATGTTATAAAGAAAATAATATAAGTACACATTTGTCCACATGTATTTTCAGTTTATTAAAGCTACCATATGTAACTGTTGTAACTCTGGTTAATGTAAGATGGCTTCATGATATTCTTAATAAAAGTTGCATACTGCATTTTAGGCATAAATCCTGTTAAGAACATGCATGTAAACACTCATTGACAAACACTTGTTATTTGTGCATGTCACCCGTCTCGTGACCTGCACATATGTTTTTTAAATATATACACATCTTGAGAACCAGGCACTCTTTTCATCTGTTTTCACTGAGCATGACACTGCATTTAGTATATTACATGATGGAGATTTGAGATAAGCTTTTAATAATATTGGGCAGATGTGTTCAATCCTACTCCTGGAGGGTCGTTCTCGTCCAGAGTTTACTTCAGTTAAAACCTCTGAAAACAACTAAAACATCTCATTGGTGCAAGTTGAGGTTAAATGCTGCATTCAAGGAAGTTTGTGGGAATGTCAGAACAGAATACAATATCAGAATTTTTATTCTGCATTCCAGTCAAACTACAAGATAGAGCTGATGCTCAAATCTGTAAAATTCTTAAGTTTAACAGAACGCAGCTCTATGCCGAGTTCATTGATTGCTTCCATCTTGAAAAAGCTGTCAATTGGAGAATGTTCTGCTGAGATTAGAATTAATTAATTTATAATTTCAAGTTGGAGGTTGGAGAATTCTGCCTTGTCTTGTATGCAACAATACTCTACATGAATTTGTCCTTCATGTAGGGTTGGGTGATTAATCGAAGTCTGTTAATGCTCGTTTTGTCAGTAAAGCCTGTTCTATGAAATCTCCAACACATGCTTTTCAGATGAAGCAGTATTTACTACACAGTTGTAGTTGACTGAAAAGCTATGCAAATCATGTTCAAAGTCAAGGTAGATTTTGACAATAGTGAAATTTGGAGGTTCGTGGGTATTTGGATTTTCTGCATGAAAGCGCCTTTGGAGGTGATTTCATAGAATTGTGCTTTCCTGACAAGATATGCATGACAATTACAATTTGTGGTTTCATTTTGAATAATCACCCAGCCCTACCTCCAAGGGCAGGATTGAACACCTTTACAAGAATAAGGCAAGAACTTAAAGCTGTAGAGCCAGGCTGTTTATTTAGAGCAGTCAGGTTGATTTTGTGAGTATTAAGATTCACAGTAGTACAGGCAAATTTTATGGATGACCAAGGAACCTACTGTTGTCGTCTAAAGGCTGATTTATACTTCTGCATCAAGTGCACACGTATGCTCTGGCGCAGCCTACACGTGGTCGCATAACCCTTTCTGTGGCCTGCGGCGACGCTAACGCACACCTCTCAAAAAAATGTAACCACACGACGCGTAGTGCAAGCTCTGTGATTGGTCAGCTTGGTAGCGCTGACAAGTGTGTCCGGAGGTGAGAGCCGTGCGAGCCCGATGGAGCGAGTGTTTACAAGTGTGGAGTCCCGTGAAGGAGCTCTAGATGGAAACTTTTGTTTTGTGTTTACCTTATGATTAAAGTTGTTGCACGTCTGACGGTTCCCGCCTTTGCATGACCGAGTTTTAGCTACTTGTACATTTTAAGGTAGCGTTCAGAAAAAAAAACACCAGCGAACAAACTCGACACAAAGGAACATAAAAACCTACTGCCAGCTAGCGTTTCGGAAGTGTTATTGCAGAAAAACACAAAGCGCGTAGAAGTATAAATGCGCGGCTACGCGCATTGCATGTGCCGTGGGCCACGCCGATCACTCGACGCAGAAGTGTAAACCAGGCTTAATACATTCAGAATGTTGTTGTTTTTTTGTCTTTTTTTTTTTGTTTGTTTTTAAATACATTTTTGAAAATGCTCTGCTTTGTAGCAACAGGTTCACATTTTACCATGGTTGTAAATCATTAACCAAGTGATTTTACTGAAGTGGTTAAAATAACAGAGCTGTAAACTACCTAAGGTCCAGCAGTTGATATTCAGTGTTCTGCACTTTTTACTTGTGCCTATGTATCCAGTCTCCTGGGATAAAATTGCATTAAGATAACACTGGAACTAGCTGTTAAGCACATTTTAAATCCAACAAAACATTTCCATGTACATTAAGCTTCTTTGCAAGACACACTCGCAGCACTTCAACAGGCCACATGGAACAGCGAAATGGAGCTCACAACTTTTAAGTGCTTCAAAGGCGGCATTTTCACTCATATCGACGTCACATGGATAGAAAACACTCAAGATACCCTTCCACTCAGCTAACGTCTCCATTCTCTACAAAGGTGGTGGACATCTGTCTGAATTAATGATACATTTTAGGGGCATGGGTCTAATCTTTTTGGATAACACATAAAAGCCAATCACAGAAGACCTTCGCACATCAACATCGACCAATCAAGCAGCAGACACACGAAGGGAAGTGGTACAGATACACAGATTGGCAGAGGAGAATAACACTATTTGCCTAATATCGTCATGTTTCTGGGGTGTTTGGGCTACTTTTGCTCTAGCTTCTCTTCTCTTTCCTGAGAACATCACGCAAACATGCTGAATCAACATGAGTGGCAACACACCACATCAGGATTGCCATTACACAAGTTCCATGATCAGAGATCGCCATGACAACATGCCAAGCTGACATTGCCATGACAAAACACCACCAAACATTGTTTGACATTTATGCAGAGAGAAGCAAGTCGACATTACCATCACGACACAAGTCAAGATTGCTCCAACACAGCAACGGTGGTTTTGTTGCGCACAAGTTGACATCGTCACTACTGACCAGGCCAAGAGCAGACATTTGTCTATATATACTGAACAGAGATGACATCGACACGATACATCCTAAAGTGCATGATCACAGGCCACATGCTCTGACATCAATGTGTGATTGTCACAAACACACGCTTTACCATCTTGATAACAGTAGTGAAATGCACCAGACAAGACTATGGGTGACATTAGTGAAAACACAGCGTCGTAACACATGGGGAAGGATCGACCGCAGCGGCCCACCAATCAATCACACAGACAGATCTTCTGCTCTGCCTCCCCAAGCCTTGTCTCTCTGTGGACTGAAGTTCTTTCTCTCTTTCTCTCTCATTTCTCCATCCCTCCTCCTCCTCCTCTTCTTCTTTTCTCCTCTCTGTGTTGAATCTGTTTAATTCAATGGACACGGCTGACCGTGTTCTGATCCCTGTGTTACGCCTCCTGTGTGACGCAGGTGTGGATTAGTCTGTCCGCTGGTGTGGCGTCTCTCTTCTAAACTCGACGCCGTCTGCTGTCTGCTATCCACCTTTGCTACTACGGTAAGCACAGATGTGCCTGGAGCTCACCAAAAGCCCATGAAGTGGACTGGAGGAATTTCCTAAAGAACTGAATGAAAATGAAATCATCAGGAGAAGGGCGACTGGTAAAGAATATCACACCTCCACCATGGTGCCTGCTGCATTGTTTTTTTTTAATGGCCGTGTAGTACTCTGCTCATCATTTAAACTGGTCATTCTAACTGAATCTGCAAGAATTTGGTTAAATAATATTCACGCTTCTGTGGCTTCTTTAAGCATAAATCCTGTTTTTTGTTTGACCTGATAGTGGATATGCAGCTGTAATTAATTTTTTTTCAGGCTGTTCGAGTCTGGTTGATTGTTGCATAAGTGACGAATTTTTATAATATTGTCTTTCAGCTTTAGCAGGTAGCAATTTCTTTGTTCAGTATGTCTTAATTCAGTTTTTCAGTGACTTTACTCTGTTTTCACTTGATATTCCTGTATAAAATAATTAGGAAATGTGTATTGTTTTAGAAATCTCTACTCACCAATTTTTCAAAACTTATGAAATAAATTTTTTGTCATTTATTGGGTAAAACCATTTATTTTAATCTCGCAGGAACATATTAAGTCGTTTTAACCATCTAGAACCAGGCATCTTGTCTGAAGTGTCCCCCCTAAATCTAAACCAAATGCACATTTAGGTTTGCAAGAATGATTGTTTAATCGTGTGTGTGTGTGTATTTTCTACTTTATTTTGATCTGATTGTTGTGTATACCTGTCTGTGCAGATGCCGATGCAGACGGCAATTGGAACAGTTCACAAGGTGTGTGTTTGGTTGTGAGGTCAAAGTGTATGAAATATAAATTAAGCAATATTTCTTTCTGGTTGACCTGATGCATCATTCAGAATCTCCATTATGGCTTCTTGTAGTTTAGCAAGTAGTTTTAACACCTAAAACTTACTGCATGCCACTCACAGAGTTGCACAGCCCTTCCCTTTTTTTGTGTGTGTTTTGATGTTCACGCAGTTGAGATGATGTTTTGTCATTGTCTTTCTTTCAGATCCTAATGCTAACCCTAACAAGCGGCAGAGGCAGCCAGCACTCCTGGGGGATCATCCACCTGAATACGGTCAGTGTCATATAGACGAAAACAAATGGTGACCTTATTTAAACATTCTAATAACGCGTTAAAACATGCTAGTTGCCATAATATATTGGCAACCTTTTAAAAACACGTTAATGTCTCAAAACGCTAGCAAGAGAAATGGTAGTTACTTGTGAAAATATGCAATCAACAATGCGTTTAGACATGGCAGCAATTTGTTTATTGCTGAAATAAGTTAGAACATGCTCTATTTTCATTCTCAAGTGTATCTAATTCTCAAACATCTCTGTTTAGGTGGTCCTCAGGGTGGCTACGGTCACTATGATGACACCTATGGACCACCACCTCCACCCCCTCACTATGAGGGCCGGCGTATGGGGCCTCCAATGGGTCGTGGTCGTGGTGTACCCCGCTACGGTGGTGCGCAGTATGGACACGGGCCGCCTCCACCGGACTACAACGCTCATGCTGATTCTCCTGTGGTCATGGTGTACGGCTTGGACCCCATCAAGATCAATGCAGACAGAGTCTTCAACATATTCTGTCTGTACGGCAATGTGGAAAGGGTATGTGTGAGAACTTCTAGCACTAATGGGGGAGTCTATTAAATGGAAATGCTTTTTTTTTGCTCTTAAGTTTCTCATAATGTTTTATGTTAAGTAATAATCTCTTATAGCTTATGGCCTGTTTCCACTAAGTGATTCAGTACAGGTTGGTACGGGTCACCTTTAACAGGCTTGCATTTCCACTGCCAAAAGGGTACCAAAGGTGGGCGCGGTATACAACAAAGTTTCCGTCTATGTCATTCTCGCTCGAGGAAATGCCAAAGTAAAGCTGTACGGCTCTGGCTCCTTGTCTGTTTCTGAAAGGATTGGATGTCAGAAACACTTCAATAATCACGCACACGTTATTATCATCATCAGCTCAAGGAGTTTGTTATTTCAAATATAGGCGCACACGGGAGCTCTCTGGAGAAGGTGAAACCGCTTGTGCTTTAGACTGCCTTGTAAACAACAACAGGGCACAGGGTAAATTCTGCTCTTCTTAGCTTTGTGGCTGTTCATCAAGACGACGTCAAGGTTTGTTTAAGCTCGAGTCAACCATGGCTCGTTATTATATGTATATATTATTACGGTGTAATGTCTCGTGTGTGCATTTAAAATGTTTTTATTCTGGCTTGTGTATGCGCTAGTGACGATTCTCTGTAAACCAGTAGCGTTCAGCTGCGTGTCTAGCTCTGCCTTTTGGGACCCTTTTGTTGTGCTTGGTACCCAAAAAGTGGTACGGTACGGTTTGCTTTTGGTACCTTTTTAACAGTAGAAAGTTAAAATTAAAATGTTACAAAATATTTTTTAACGTTTTCTTTTAGGTGAAATTTATGAAAAGTAAACCAGGCGCTGCGATGGTGGAGATGGGAGACTGCTATGCAGTGGATCGAGCCATTTCTCACCTTAACAACACCATGCTGTTTGGACAAAAACTCAATGTTTGGTGTGTACAATAGAATATTATTTTCTACATTTTGGATCTTAATTTTAAAACCTATTAGTTTAAATATACTTGGACCAGACCACAACCATAGCTTCTTGGTTAAATTCAAATAATAATAAAAGGCTTCCATGTATGCTGCTTATGAGCTTTTTTTCTTTATTGGTCTACAGTGTATCCAAACAACAGGCCATAATGCCAGGTCAGTCATACCAGCTGGAAGATGGCAGTTGTAGCTTCAAAGATTTCCATGGCTACCGAAACAACCGCTTCACCACCGCTGAACAGGCAGCCAAGAACCGCATCCAGCAGCCCAGCAACGTCCTGCACTTCTTCAACAGTCAGCCAGACAGCAGTGTGGAAGCTTTCAGTCAGGTCAGACGGAGATTGTGTTTGAATGCAAATAGTTTGCAAAAACATTTACCATGCTAGGTCTTATTTTTTGTTCAGTATCCATTTATGTTATTATATTAATATGCACGTTAATAGAAATGTTTCTTGTGGTTTAATGGACTCTTCTGGATCTTCATCTTCAGATTTGTGAGGAGTTGGAAATCAAGAATCCAGTGACCGTCAAACTGTTCACTGGCAAAGGTGAGTTACTACTGTCCAGATTTCCTACTCGGAGTCAAAATGTCAAACTCCCTGTCTTTCTCCAACTACAAAGCTGACTTTAATGAAGAGAAAACTGTTATGTTGAGCACTGAGCTGTCAAAAAACAGCCCCACACAGTATTTTAACAGATGCAGCCTGGTCACTGTATTTAACTTGAGTGATTGCTGGTTATCAAATGGGAATTAATTAAAATGGTGATTGGGGAAAAAAGTCAAATAGGTAAAATGTGAAACAATGGGACTAAAAAAGGTACAGAAAAAATAACATTAAGATTTCATGACTTGAACAAAAAAAAACTATTTCCTGACTTTAAATGTCTGGAATTAGGCCGTTTTAAAGTTCCATGACCCGTGGGAGCCCTGCGTGTCTGTATCTGAAGGTGTTGTATTGTGCAAATTCAATTGTAAGCTGTATATTTGGTTCCATGTAAATATACTTATTTGTGTGTTGTTGTGTTTGTGTCACCGCAGTTGACAGGAGCTCTTCTGGTCTGTTAGAGTGGGAGTCAGTGAATGATGCTATGGAGGCTCTTGCTTTGATGAACCACTACCAGATGAAGAACCCTAGTAAGTACTTGAATACATCTAAATACTACTAAAATGGCAACTGCATACATACATACATACACGCATGCATGCATACATACACACGGTTGGACTAATTTACCTTAACAGTAAATCACAATCTTCCTTTTTTCTCCACAGGTGGACCTTACCCATACACTCTTAAATTGTGTTTTTCAACCGCACAACACGCCAACTGAAGTCATACCGACCACTAACCATTGACTCCCACTGACGTTTTGTTCCTAGCACCCTAGCTTGTCTTAATTCATTACCTAAAAGAAATGGGACTAAGATTACCTTTATTTCCAGAAAACTGGACTCAACCTTTTTGTATCATTGTTTAATTTGTATTTTTATTTCATTGATATTAATAAAAAAAAACAATTTCAGTTGGCCGGTCTTGTATTACAGTACATTTGAGTGAAAATGTATTAAATTGGTAAAGACGTCATAGTGAACCTTTTGTGTTGTGTTTTCTTGTAAAAGTGGGATCACGGGTAGGACATGAAAACAGACAAGCAACTTTCTCAACTTGACTCTGCCAAAGATGAACAAGATCTATGATATCAATTAACATCAGGCTACCAAATGATTGGTTCTAACTGGTTGATGAACATTCTAACTGGGCATGGGACGATAACTGTTTTCAAGGTATATCGCGGTTGGGAAAAGTCATAGTTTTAAGACTGCCAAACTTTTCTGCTATACCTATGGTATGTTCCTATGGTATATGTAAGATCTTAGTTTTTTAGGACAACAGTATCTCCAGCAGAAAAGACATCAAAAGATGCTATTTTAAATTGTAATGAAATCCGTGTATTTGAAACTAATGAAGACGGTTCCAAAATATTATAAATGTTTCTCAAAATCAAATATGTTGTTTAAAGGGGAAATAAGTGTAAGGTTTTTTTTTACCCAGACATTCAAAAAGAATATATATTAGAGCAGTAATCACAATACCGTCAAACCGTGCTATTTTTATCCAAGGTTATCATACCGCCAGAATCTTCTACCAGCCCATGCCTAATTCTAACGTACAGTTTTTGGACAAATCTGACAAATGGCTTGAAATACAACATCTGAACAGTGTCTTCAGGTGTGAGCTGTAGTATATAACTGACTGTAAAACACTATTTATAGTAAACCAACAGCCCGTCGTCAATGTTTGGAAGGTACTATAAGAAATATAAAAGCACAAATGTTATGGCTCTTTCAGTAAACCTTTTTTCATCTGTGAAGATGCAGAAAAGAGCAACATTTATATTAAAAGGTGCAATACAGTTTTATCTGCTTAAGTTTGGTGTCAGTAAAATTTACTAAAATTCTTTATGAAGGACAAAATTTAGAATGACTAAATGTAGTAACAAAAGCTCTCTTGTGCTGAATTTCAATTACGCAGAAATCACATTTTCTGAACGTTTGTACTACGTTCACTGCAGTATTCATGTTTGTTATCGTTAGTTAATAGAAATACAGTTAACTGTTAGTTCTTGATTCTCGGTGAATTAACAAGCACAGCGTGTTATTTTAAAACATTAGTAAATGTTAAATGATGATTGATAAATGCTGTACAAGCATTGATTGTTCATGTTAATAAATACATTCACTACGTGAAGATATGAGCACTAAGGCTCGCAGTGAACGTAGCCTATCTATGAGCCAGTCCACCCTAAACAAGTTAGTATAATTGAAGTTGGAGTCAGTTGGGTAGCTGGGTGAGCTATAACTTTGTCAGATCTGAAATTTGACCTGCAACAGTAGGTTAAACTCTTTACAAACAGGTTAGGGATAATTCACATAAACAAAACAAAATTTTACATAAACTTTAACTGTAAGACCAGGCCTGTCGTCCCGTAGCCAGTTTGGTGAAAGGGATGTTCGTTTTTCTCAACAACAAAAAATAGACTTTTTTTTTTTATTGCAGTTATTTGCCTAATTTTCTATTTAAGTACTGAATTAGGTGACATTTTAAGCACTCTTTTTAGCTGAATAAGCTTGTCGGATGGTCATCATAACCACACTGTACCAAAACCTTTTCCTAAATATTTATAATAAAGAAATATGACAAATATTTATTTTTAAAATACAAATCTATTACATCATATATCATTAGAAAAAAAATTTAAATTAAAAACTTGCCTATTCTAATTTATTAGGCAAATAACAAACTTTCCTCCGTCAGAATTTGGCCATTTGAATAATAAGAAAGAAAAACATAATAATAATAATAATAATAATAATAATAATAATAATAATAATAGTTTAGAGCTTTACAATTTTTCTAGACTCTCTTGTAAAAAAAAAAAAAGTACATTTGAAAATTCATGGATAAGAACAAAAGTAAAAATAGTAATCAAATTGATTTTTAATATCAATTTGGGGGGATTGAATAAGATCCACAGCTGAATGTTGGACTCTAATAAAATAATTGTTTGCATGGCCAAAACTGATTAACTGAAGTCACACCAGCTTCCGCTTGGTCTTAAAGCCTTTTTCGATTAGGTATTTTTACTATTTATGGTGGCATAGCAGTCAAAGTAGGACACGTGAGCTCATGAATGGGACAAATTCTGGACTTCGTCATTGAGGGGTGGGTCTTCCGAACACCCTCCCGCCCCACGGGCTACGGCTCTGAAGACAGCATTGTGTACAAACGAATGTTTTAATTTCAGACGGTAATAGTACCCATTCATGATGAGACGAAGGTTCGAAACAATACTCTTGTGAGATTCTTAAGATTTTATCTTGTTGTTTTTCAAGAGGCTCTCCTACTATCTTTGAGCAAAGGCATTCTTTAGGATGGAGCTTTTATAATTGGCGTTTGTTTGCTCTCCTCGCGCTTTCAGGCTGATCTTGAACAAGCGGTCACCTACTGCAGGTCTGCAGCGTCGAGGGCGCCCTCTAATGAGGAAACAGCAAAACACATTTCATATCTAAAGATCATCCACGTTTCTTCAGTTCTCATGAAAACAAACTCAGTTTAGTGATTATGTTTGTAAATTAAAAATGGACAAAACTATTTGAAAACAGAAATGTCCCCTACCTCTAATAGCCCAACACCTGCTACTGAATAACAAATAAAAATACAAAATCAATATTCGAGCAATTCCAGCATTATGGATGTGACATTTGCAGGAAAATCTGAAAACATAAATTCACACAGAAAGCATGCTAACGTTATATCGAAACATCTGTTTATATTTTAACTAACCACGGAGTTATGGGATCATAAAAATATCAATCTGTAAACATTTTTTACATTTTAAATGAGGAAAATAAACATGTTATGGATGTGACCAAAAAGTTTGTAAGTTTACAGTATACAACATACTTTGCATGTTCATTTTTTTTCATGGTAAGGTTGACATTTGGAATCGCTCATTCCCGTTGCAACAAGAAATCCTTCAGCCACTGTTTAAAAGAGTTCTAAAATGTGTCCATTGGACCTTTAAACTGGCAAAATTATATCTTATTAAACAAAAAACTGTGTAGGAATAGTGGGAGTGCAGGCACACAGATGAGCACATGCTGCTGAACAAGAATTATGATCATTTATTAAGACACTTGATTCAAAAGGCTTGGAAGTCATTTTTATTTCAGTGTATGAAATGTGACTATAATGATGCATGACTATAATCATGCACTGAAGCAACAGTAAATATATCACTGCTTGTTACATTGACATCACTCTACAGACAAGACCTATGAAACACTGGATGTGTTGCTTTCTTGATGGAGTCTGGCGTGTTTTTTTAAACTTTATAATAAAATTAATTATCTTTATATAAAAAAATCAGTGTTAGGAAGCTGCAGTTCTTTGTTCAGATTCCTCTTCAGTATCTTGGTTTTTCATTGGCTGGACTTTTGAAGTAGCAGGCAATCTTAGTAATGAAGTGGACAGGCGCTGAATAACAAGATCCGCTGTTGTATTCAGACTGTGCTGTTGGTGGGTGAACAGAATTTTGACAGAATTAAAATTCTCATTTATTGAGCCTCATGCTCTTCAAAAACCCATAAGTTGTAGTCATCTTCACACCAAACTAAATGGGAGAGATTTCTGTCACTATATTGAAATCTCTTCAAGCACAACTCTAATCTAATGCTTCAAAATATCATATAGAAAACCGAGCTGTTAAGTTTTCAACAGAAACAATGAATTTAATTTAGGCTTGATGCAGACTACTTGATGATCTTTCCAAGGAAGGTCAGAAACCTTTTGATTTGATTACATACATTTCCATATGTGCTTGTAAGAAACAATACTTTCATCGGTTTGGAACAACATGAGGCTTAGTAATTGAAAGCAAAATTCATTTAGGGCCAAACTTACCCTTTATTAAACACTGAAATATGAATAATAAATCAGCCCACCTGTAGTATATGCAGGCCTTTTAAAGTAAGAACAGCTAGTTCCCTCAGTCCGTCTCCTGTCAGGTCGAGATAAATCAGTGACAGCAGGGGACTTTTAAAGCTCCGTCTCCACAGTGGCTGTAACGTTTCTTCAAAAGCTTCGGATGTTTGGTGAAATTTGTAGCAAAGCAGATCCTAGATTTCACAAATCAAACACATCACGCTGGTGAGCTGCTTATATTTCTGTTTACTATTTGTTGTAAATTCTTTAAGTGTTACGCATGTTTGTTCCTAATCAAGTGTCTTTAATTCAGTACCTGTCCATACGTTCCCAGCAGCAACTCATGCTGTCCATCAAAGTCCAGATCAACAACAAGAGCACAGAGAACTGCATCACACTGGTCACTTTCTGCCAAACACAGCTGTCTGCTCAGTCCATACTGCTCTACATCCCTGAACACACACACACACACACACACACACACACACACACACACACACAC
>CAIGQW010054193.1:1368064-1382014 GCA_903798125.1 Danio choprae
GCATAAAAATGGCTTCACAGGCAAGGATATTGTGGCTACTAAGATTGCACCTAAATCAACAATTTATAGGATCATCAAGAACTTCAAGGAAAGAGGTTCAATTCTTGTTAAGAAGGCTTCAGGGCATCCAAAAAAAGTACAGCAAGCGCCAGGATCGTCTCCTAAAGAGAATTCAGCTGCGAGATCGGAGTGCCACCAGTGCAGAGCTTGCTCAGGAATGGCAGCAGGCAGGTGTCAGCGCATCTGCACGCACAGTGAGGTGAAGACTTTTGGAAGATGGCCTGGTGTCAAGAAGGGCAACAAATAAGCCACTTCTCTCCAAAAAAAATATGTTTGGGTCATCTGGAAAAAGGCTTGTCCGGAGAAGAAAAGGTGAGCGCTACCATCAGTCCTGTGTCATGCCAACAGTAAAGCATCCTGAGATCATTCATGTTTGGGGTTGCTTCTCATCCAAGGGAGTGGGCTCACTCACAATTTTGTCCAAAAACACAGCCATGAATAAAGAATGGTACCAAAACACCCTCTAACAGCAACTTTTTCCAACAATCCAACAGTGTGGTGAAGAACATTGCATTTTCCAGCACGATGGAGCACCATGCCATAAGGCAAAAGTGATATTTAAGTGGCTCAGGGACCAAAACGTTGAAATTTTGGGTCCATGGCCTGGAAACTCCCCAGTAGTTAATCCCATTGAGAATTTGTGGTCAATCCTCAACCCACTAATTCTGACAAACTCCAAGAAGTGATTATGAAAGAATGGGTTGCTATCAGTCAGGATTTGGCCCAGAAGTTGATTGAGAGCATGCCCAGTCGAATTGCAGAGGTCCTGAAAAAGAAGGGCCAACACTCCAAATACTGACTCTTTGCATAAATGTCATGTAATTGTCGATAAAAGCCTTTTGAAACGTATGAAGTGCTTGTAATTATATTTCAGTACATCACAGAAACAACTGAAACAAAGAGAAGCTAAAGCAGTTTAGCAGCAGACTTTGTGAAAACTAATATTTGTGTCATTCTCAAAACCGTTGGCCACGACTGTATAGTGTTTATGAGGCAACTAGTAAAAAGCCTAATGTATTATTTGTTAAGCTAGAATCCGTGAGAATGTTTAAAACTATGTGAATTACAATAAACCCCGCGTTAGTTGATGCCCAGTTAACCCCTAATTGTTAACAAAAGCTAACTAAGCGTTGAATTTAACTAATGTAAGTTCATTAAACCATCACCATTGTGTCTGGCACAGTGACATTAAATCGTTGTGGGTCTTGTAGAAAGTGTGTAGCCTACGTGTGTCTCACGGTCGTTGAATCCCGTTGGAAAGAAACAGCTCCCTCTACTGGTCCTGTGGTCATATAGAAAAGTATTTTTATGCTATTTGCACAAGTAGAGAATGTGCAAACTGCAAACATTTATCAGGCTTTTTAAAACGCTTGGCTTAGATTTACTGCAGACACATTTACATTATTTTAGTAGTGAACAAATCATTTATTGGTTAATGCAGCACATTAATACACTTATTTGATTAGCCTAGTTGTTTCTTCATTTACACCAGCCTAAATATTTCAGTTAACCACCAGGTTGTGGCTCGGACTCACCAGCGTTTTTATGTTATTTAAAGCTTTTGATTTTGGGGGAAATCATTCATGAGAAATTTACAGAAAATCCACAGTACAATAACCACTTTTTTAAATTTCCGAATTTATCATAATTCATTTGCTAATTGAAAGTTACTGAATGAGGAATTATCCTAAATGCTGGGATTTGTTTCCTGAAAACTATCAATCAATGTTTAAACATTGAAATGTCTTTAAATCTCATGTGCTCAGATCATGTGTGTGTGTGTAAATAGAAATAAACGACACTATTTGTGTAACATCTATTTATTACCACCAGAATATGAGAAATTTGGAAAATACAAAGATCAGCTTATTTAAATTTCGAATAAGAAAAATAAAAGAAGCACAAACATGGTTACATTGTGTATCACGAAGAAAGGGAAGGAGCAAGGTTTTACCCAAACAAAGTGAACGACTCAGTACTAGAGTTCTTCTAAACATAAGGAATATATTTTTTTTTGCTACACTCTGTGACTCTAATGCCGATCTTTAATTTGACAAAATTGCAATTTAAAGAGTTGAAAAAACGAGAGGCGAGAAAAAAGTGAGAAAGACGAATAAGGGAGAGCAGGATGTTAGTTGAACAGTGAGGTTGAATGAGAGGCTGGTTTAGAGCGCCCCCCTGTGGCTGCCTGAAGTTATAACAGGAGGAGCAGGATCGGCTTTCACTACAACATGAATAAAGAAAATAAACTCAAACTAATTCTCGGCGGATTAATCCTTTTTTTCCCCTAAAGAACAATTCATGTATGCATTGTAAAAAAAAAAAAGAAGAAAAGACACCATATCAACAATAATAGTAATCATCAATATTACAAGTAACAACTTTTTAACCAATAGATGCTGGTTTGCAGTTGAATACGATTCTGCTTTGCTGATCACATCACCCACAGACACTCACACAGAGAAGAAGCCTGAGCCCACACGCACCTCCACTATGAAGGGCCAAGTAAAAACTGAAAAAGCACTGGATGGATCAAGGGGGACAGAGAGGCCGGGATTAAACCGTGGTTGGGGTTCTGGAGGAGAGTGGCGAGGACAGGTTTTAGGTGGACTGAGGCAGTTTTAGTAGCACCCTGCTGTGGAAGTTTCCGCTCCCCTTAAGCAGACTGACCCCAGACACCACCCTGTTTTTCTCTCAGGATAGTGGAGTAAGTGTGAGTGCAGGGTGAGGCTTCTTCTTATTATGTGTATGTAGAATGTGTGGCCCTGAACCGGGCATGAGTGGACCTCGTTTACGCTCCATATGTGATCGTGGTTGAGTATGCGTCTGTGTTTGTGAGTTTGTGCACATGCATGTGCGTGTGTGTGATCAGCAGCACCTGTTACATGCACATATAGGTACCCTACGCGTCATTTTAGACAGCACTAGCAGACTGAGACAAAGTTACTCCCCATCACTGATACTCTAAACTCTACCAAGAAAAGCAGGAGGAGAACAAGTGGAGAGACAGAAAGAAATAAAGAGGACGATAGAAAGAGAGGGAGAGTTTAAGCGCGCTCTCCGCGGATGCGGCGTGCCAGCTGGATGTCTTTGGGCATGATGGTGACACGCTTGGCATGGATGGCACACAGGTTAGTGTCTTCAAACAGACCCACCAGGTATGCCTCGCTGGCCTCCTGCAAGAATACACACAAAGGCAGTGCATTAATTAGGCCTTAACATGTACACAAAGTCAAAAAGGCATGAACAATTGTGGCAAAACAAAGCCACAATTTTTTCCCCCAGTCACCCACTTAGATCTGATCTTCAGATCTGATGCATAGTTTGTGTTTCTGGTGTAAAGCCAAACTTTATTTTATCTTTAATAACTGTTGTACATCACAGTGGATGAGGTTAAAGCTAAGTTGAAAATGAGAAGATGCATACATTAAAAAAAGATGAGAGAGACATGGTCAGTGGTTAGCACTTTTCTGATGTAATGCTGCTTTGACTTTCAGGTGGAAATATCACAACAGGTCTGACCTCAAATGGCACACTGGACCCTTGTGGCCTTTTCTGGTGTCTGATCTTATGTGATATAAATCTGTTTTCATCATAGATGCAGAACAAGCCGCAAAGGTGGTACATATAAGCACCATTCCGAAAGACACACTCTACAATCTTATGGAATTAACGGACACATGGATACAACAGACATTGTAAGTCCACAAAATGGCACGTGCACAGGATCTCACATCTTTGAGAACACCGGTCATCCAGGAGCCCTGTGTTTGCTATACGCACCTGCAGTGCACCAATGGCAGCGCTCTGGAAACGCAGGTCAGTTTTGAAGTCCTGCGCAATCTCTCGAACCAGACGCTGGAATGGCAGCTTGCGGATCAGCAGCTCAGTGGACTTCTGATACCGACGAATCTCACGCAAAGCCACAGTTCCAGGCCTGCAAACAGAAATATGCTCAATGTTATGCTTTTAAGAAATATGCTTAACCGCAGTGACAAAACCCTTTTTTAGCTGCTGTAATTCTGGAATCTCACCTGTAGCGATGGGGTTTCTTGACTCCTCCAGTCGAGGGAGCGCTCTTGCGGGCAGCTTTGGTAGCCAGCTGCTTACGGGGAGCTTTTCCTCCAGTGGATTTACGAGCAGTCTGCTTTGTACGGGCCATTGCTAGTCAATATCACCTGAGAAAAAGAAAAATAAGTCAGAAATGTGAAACACGAATAAGTTAACATGCTTAACTTAGCAGTTTAATATTAATTGTTGGATGTTACGCAAAGACTAAGCTACAACAGTGAGTAAACCTCTGCTTAAAATAGCGTCTCTAGTTTTACATTTGTTTTGGTATTTGACTCCCTGCCCCATATGCTATTTCAGGCCGTTTCCCCCTGCACGTCACATTAACCGCAATAAATAAATGCAACCAGTCAGGAAAGACTGAAACGACCTTTCAGCCAATCGCAGACGACCAAAAAACAACAATAAATCGGTAGCCAGTAGCATTTGAGGAGCACAATAAATGAACCGATCACAGACTGTTCTGCCAGTTGTGGGGGCAGATCAGCCCGCCTAAGCCCCGCCCTAAACCGCAAGATTATGGCTGCAATTTGAACGGCAACTGAAGAGAGTCCATGCACTGAGGCACAGGGGAGGACGCAAACTTTAAAGTAAATTTCAAAATCTAAAGCATAAACTGCGAAAAAGACAACGAAATACGGTAGCAGGCATCCTTGGGCAACTATATAGCCGCTTAGAATGAATGTCCGCTGCGGATTTACGCCGTTTCACCGAAGTAAATAGAGGCATACGAAAGTGGGACGGATTTCAGTGTGTCCTCCGACGCGAAAAGGAGAGCCTATTTTCTCTCGCGTCTCGCCATCGGCTTTTCATTTTCAGACGATGAGATTTTAACGTTTTAACGCTTAAAATAAACACTATTCAGCAGGAAAGTTTTACAAAGCTGTTAAAAAGTACATCAGAGAGAAGACGGTGATGCACTGGGGCACTTACCTCAGGTGAACGGGTTTTAATTCGCGCGGTGAAATATGTGCTCTGCTTGTCTGGCAGTGTCAGTATTTACTATCTCACACAATGGGAGCGGGGCGGCCAGAGCCAAAATGGCCGCGATGTCAATCATTTTCTCCCAGAATGCACTTCAATAAAACAGTAAACACAAAAATGTCAATTTTTACACTGACAAGTTCATTACGATTTTCCGCTTGAATTTAGCCAAATGCAAATATTGTGTTTAATATAAAGCATTTAAGTGGCTTGTTTCAGACGGGATTTTACTCCTGTTCTTTTGTTTTTTTGTAGTTTTTTCCTTCGAGGTCAACGGGTTTTGAGACAGGGTAATGGGTTCATCCACTGCTGGTTATATAACAATAACCGCCATTCAGTCATTTTAATTTAGATTTTAATAGTGGTAGTGGAAGAAACAAATCTTTACTTGTACCTTCACTGGCGATTTTTCTGCAGCATTAATATACACAACTTAAAACACAACGGCAAAAATCTGGCACATATAAGTTTTGCTTTTAATGATCTATATTATTGCATCTGGATGTTATTACTATCACACATATGGCAGTTTCTTTTTTTAAAAAAATTTAAAGTCTTTTTAGTCAATGCACTATTTGCAGAATTGTTGTATCATGTACCTGAGTGCCGACCAGATAATCCAAGAACAATCATACATAGTTTTACCCTTTTCAGACTGACATTCAAAGCCACCCTACAGCCATGAGCTCTTAACCAAAGGCTGCATTCCTGTCTCAAACACTTGCTTTCTTTAAGGCTACAGTGACATTTCAGGAAGGATGTGCAATTTACTATGTATCAAAAGCCACTGGGTTTATTTTTATGTGCCTTGTAATAGTTGCATATGTGCAAAAGCACTCTGCTACTAAATACAGTTCTGCATTTAGTCTACAAGATCTGACGGGGCTGTAATATAATATAGTGTGGTGAGTGATTGTCGCAAGAGTAATGAAAGCTTTTAGTTAAGGATCAGAGTCTCTAAGGCTAAAAGTGCTTTGAAGTCTTTAATATGACACTGTCTCTAATTCATGTTTAAAGTAGCTAATGCATTAGAAACATTTAAAGGTTAGCAATGGCTGCTGGTCAAAAAACAAAACAAAAGGGTAATTTATCCATTTTTATTTGTTTTTAAGTGATGTAAAATAATACACAGCGTATAGCAGTTTCATAGCTTTGTGCTTTTATTTCCAAAATCTAGGTGTGTGTGTGTGTGTGTGTGCGTGCGTGCGTGCGTGTGTGAGAGACATGTCAGGACACAAATCTGTATAATGACATAGGTATGACACAGGTATTACAAAAAGGAGGTGAAATATGAGGACATTGCTGACATCCTTATTTCTCCAGAAGCTTATAAATCACACAGAAGGAGTTTATTTCAGAGAGTAAAGCTGTACACAGTCTCCTGTGATGGTTGGGTTTATGTGTAGGGTGGGGTTAGTCCAATACAATTTATGGTTTGGACAGTATAAAATGAATGGAAACCTATGTAATGTACCCACTTTTCACAAAAGCAAACGTGTGTGTATGTGTGTGTGTGTGTTTGTATTTTTCAAAAGTACATCAGATATTTAATATTTTGTATGGCCTCCCTGATTTTCATGTTAATTGGAAATTTTTTTGATATCTTCAGCTAATATATTCATAAGAGTGTGCTCATTTTTTGCTAAATGATATTGATTTAGTTTATCAAAATTGTTTAAATTTAGATTTTGGTATTGACTAATCTAATGAAACTCCAATAAACCAATAAAAATGTACCTGGTGTGAGATCCCATAGAGAGTATTAATTTAAAAGCAAGATGGGTGTTTTTTTCTGTAAAATTTGTTAGGGTGTCATTTGTGGTGTGCACTATATGAACAATGTTATTTTGGGATGCAATATAAATCTATTGCAATATATGCTGGATGTGTTTATGCCACTGTAACCATGAGCCCTCCTCTTATTATTTTCAGATTAATTACATACAACCTGAGACGCCTCTCTGAGATGCATGGTGTGGAATAGAAATACAGATGGTAACACTGCAAATTCAGCATTTTAATGGCACTATTTTTCATCTCACTTCCTTGTATGTTCCTCCTGGGAAAATAACGCTCATTCTTTTCTTCTTCCTGCTACCAACTGCAGTGCCTTTTATAAACATCAGAGAGCACTGTTCTCCTGAAAATCTCAAGCCGACCATCAAGAGTAGATGAGGTCTTTGACAAACTGGTGGACTCATTCATACAAACTGCTATGCTAAGGAGTGTGTTTCATTCATATCTCAAAAAAGTACAATACTTCAACTTAGATTATTTTGCTCCTTCAACATTTTATTAATTTTGTTTTTGTTTTTACAGCAGTTGATGTTGGTGTGAGAAATGGGTAAAATTATGAAGACTGAAGTTTGAGGACAAAAACCTGACAAATACACCATTTGAACAGTGTCTTCAGGTGTGGTAACAATAGTATAAGTGGAATAATTTACTTAATTGGTCCATTGAATTATTGGAAAATAATGCACACCTGAGGTGGAATCACCATCTAAACCCAATCTCAGAGTAGCCTGTTGTGTTTTATAAATGTCTATTACACCGACGTAAGTTCCTCCAACATTGAGCTCTCCAGGCTGCAGTGATATTTTTTTTAGAGAAATTTACATTTCAGCATTTAGACGGCAGACGCATCTGGAGCACTCAAATGTGAAATTTGATAACATATCTATGATTGCTAGCGCATTGCTATGATTAATATAGCAATAGCTTATATATTTAATATTTATCATATGTTTTATTTAAATATGATTTTAATAAGGTTTCTGAGCAAAATGTATCATGCACACCATAAAAATGATATAATATCTACAGCTTTAGTTGACAAATAAGGCAAACCAAAATCCTGCCTAATCTTCCCCTATACACTCATCGCCTGTGTGCTCTGAAAGGTCAGCCAGGTACCACAGCAAGGTGAGACTCAGTGTGACAACAGTTACAGCCCATATGTCCTCATCTCCTCGCAGAACATTCACTCCATCCCCACAGTTTTGGACCAGCTTTCTTCCAAACCCTCTGATGAGCACTGTGCCTTTTAGGAGCATTTAATTACTATTGATTATGCTTTTGAGGTACTTCTCAAAACAGCTGTATTCACATATTAAACTGAAACAGTGTCCTTGGTAAACACATAATGCTCCATTAACATTAGCTTTTGTTTCCTGTTTGGTTATTTTGGTTATGAAAGAACCAAAAGCACAATGCTAGGGGAATGTTCTTTTTAGGTTGTGTTTTTGCAAATATAAATAATATTCTCGGCATGTTTCAGAGGGGTTATTTTTTAAATAACCCCAAAATAACATATAGATCCCTCTTAGTTTTTATTAGGTTATCGATTTTCTAAATAACTAAAGGTATTAGTTAAAAAACTTTATTTTTAGGTTATTATTTTCGAGACCAAAAAATTTCAACATTCTTGTAACCAAAAATAAAAAGTCAGCTGGGTCTCTGGAAGTGTTTGAAAAGGAGATATGAGTAGGCTAAGAACCAGAGTGCTGAGAAAGTTTATCAGTAACCACATATACAGTATAAGTGTGATCAGCATATACAGCACAGTATGGTATGGCATCTGCTCTGTTGACTCACAAAGGAGATGTGGTAAAATGTGCACATACCATTATTACGTCAGCTCTCTTGTTTTCACATCCATGCACTTTTAAAGGCCCTGTGAAACTAAAATTGATACATTTTTAGATGTTAGTATCAGTATTTTTAGAATATCCATAAACTAGTGTGTTACAAAACATTGATAAAATCTGCGTTTAGAATATATAAACCTGATATAAACATTCAAAGCTTGCAGTTTGTCAATTCTGCTTAAATGGATCAGTTTCTCATAAAATCTGGACCAATCAAATGCTCTCTACTATCTGACATGCCCCGCCCCCTTCAAGAAGACAGCATTTTCATTTGATGAGCTTGATCTTAAGCACTCTTACTGCCAGAGCTGTGATAAAGCAAAACGCTATTGGCTGTTTTTTTAAAAGGGGAGGGGCTACTCTATTTCCCACCCTCTCTTCATATTTCAGTTGGGATCACATCAAACATTGAATAAAAAAGCACATTTCAATGCACTTCATAGAACCTTTAAAAATGACAAATAAACATTAAATTTCATTAGTTTCTTTAAAGTGGACAGAAATCTTCTTCAAATACTTCTTCAGAACTATTTTACATATTGTCAGAAAAGTGGCTAATTCTCACAAATTCATACAATTTAATTAGTAGGAAAACATACCAATACCCCTTTAGTAACCTTTATTTTAAGAATGTGCAAGAAATCAATTGCATAATAACTTTCGTTTAACAGAAAATTAAATCAGGATTTTATTCAAAATGACACAATTAACTGCCGTGCAGAAACAGAATAGTGATCTGTGTGGTTTCACTTCCTTTCCCCTTTAAAATGATGCGATTAAACAGTATTTGTGAAACAATAAGCACCAGCACCACTAAGACTGAAGCTGGAGAGCTGACAGGAGCTGAGATCTGGCTCCTTGTGCCCTTGAGCCAAACACTTTGCTCCATCTTATTCCAGGGAGGAGACTGTCTCTCTGCAATTAGTGAACTGTAAGTAGCTTTGGATTAAAAGCATCTGCTAAATGGCAAAGATAAGTAAGAAAACCACCGGCAGCATTCATGTTTGCCTCCATCTTGCCTTACAGCAACTCATATTTCAAAAGCACAAAGCTTTGTTCTTAGTTTTACAGCTAAACCCTGGGGTTGCAGAGGCTCAGTTGTGGATTATGTCCTTAGTTTGCAGAGTTTGGTATTTTTTCAAATTACTACAGCATATGGTTTACATTTTCTGGCCAAATATTTTTTTATGATTTCAAATCTAAGCATTTAGTGCATTATGGTAAGTGCAGGCATCCTAATAAATGAGCAAGATTAATATAATGTGCTTTTTTGTATGTTAGGTGTATAAATGTCTGAACAACGTGTACTAAGGGCACATTTTTTTCATGTTCAACACCTTGAATTGAACTGACCGTGAAGCTCACAAAAGACCATCTAAACATTGACTTTCCATGTAAGTAAATACTTAAATATAAGCCAGTTAAATGCTACTAGAATTTCTCATTTAGTTTTACTACAATTATGTATTACTAAAAATGTAATTACAAAAACAAAAGGACAAAATTTTTAAAAGTGTTATGCTTAACACTTTTAAAAAATGTTTAAAAGTCATTCAAAATATTAATAACACATCAACCTAAACGATACAAAAATAACACGGTTGTACATATCATTGTCATATCTCTTCAAAGGTAACCCATTTGTGCCCAAATTTTTAAAAATGCTTTCATGCACGTAGCCTTTTTAATAGTCTCCTATATGAACATGTTTGGCATTTATTTTCTCCAGGTTTTTGATTTTTTTTCAAGACAATTGTATTTGAATGTGCGGCAACTATAGTTGCCGGTGGGCAAATATGTTGTAAGAACCCTTCAATGTAAAATTTGAATAGGAGGAGAACATTTGGCAATCTAACTCAAAACAACTGCTTTCAAAAAGTCAATTTATACACATAAACACATTTATTATGATTATAATTAGAAAACCCTTTGATATGAACCCCCCAAAATGATCTATCGCAAAGAACTAATCCATTTTTCTTAAAGTGATTAAACACACACTAGTTTCCCCAACAGAATACTGTGTGTAAAAAAGATAAAAGAAAAAGTTTTTATATATATATATAAATATATATTGATTTATATATATATATATATATATATTTAAAGACAATTATTACAAATATTCAGTAATTATAATTATTTATTAATACAAATATTAATATATATAAAAATAATTCAACAGTTTTAATGTTATTAAAATATTATCTTATTCCCTACACAGCAAAATCCACAGCAAAAAAATTGTGTATAAAAAAGTCTACTTTAAAGTAAAGATATTAGTTAGATAAGACCAATTAATTAGTTAATTGTTAATATTAATTAGTTAGACCAATAACCTTGATTTATTAACTTATTAACACATTATATTCTAATTTCCCATGATTTGTGCACTTACAAGGTATTTGCCCACCGGCAACTATAGTTGCCGCTTGAACATTTGACAAAGTATACAAAAAACTATAGATCTCTTGAAAGATTTGTTTTATTTGGATGAATCTAGAGACCTTCATGATTATGTTGATATATATTTGTGAACAAAAAATTATTTTTAGCATCATGACAATTGCCTTTATTTGGGAGGGTTTAAATTACTCATAAAAGAAAAATGGCAACTATGAACTTCGGCAACTATAGTTGCCGGTGGGCTTAAGCAGATGAGATGCAATGAATATCAATTACATGTTTATAATGTTAATACTCTATGATCACACACATATGCGGCAGAAACAATTAGAGTAATTAAATTGCTTCTTGTTAAATTAACTTTGTTAATAGAATCAAGCATTCTACTCTGACAGAATGTATAATCCTCCTAACGTTCTCACCAGATATCTTTTTATAGGTTATAATGATTCAGAAAATAATTAAATGCAAATTATTTTCTTGCTATAATGCTATGAAATCTTTAAAAATCTTATCTGCATGCATTTTCAGTCTTCTGCACGCCAGTCCGCTTTCCTCCAGCCCCATTTCTGCTAATGGCCTGATTTGGTACCCCAGCAGACTGAACCAGCTCTATATTTAACCTCACAGTACTGTAACCTCTGTCGCAGGCTATAGGTGAATACATTCGCAGTTACCACTGAAGTAAATGTATAGATTAGCACATGCTAACACAGCATACAATCCAATTCATCCACTTTTAGACTAAGATTATATGATCATATGTCATTTAATTAGTGCAATGGCTATAGGAGAACAGTCACAGTCAGAACATGTGTTTGTAAGACTCAATACCTACAGAAACGCATTGAGTGCCAGTGAATAATACAGGTGAAAAAATACACTGACCAGGAATTTTAGATGTTTCTGTATGCTCACTGTACATTATACTAACACACTGTACATTATACGTACATTATACTAACACACACACTCCATGAATGCTACAATTTAATTCACAAATGCAGTTTGCATTTCCACTCTGACCAAAAAATATATTTTAATGCATTGTTGCATGTAAACTTTGTGGCGATTATATAGTATCATACAACCAAAGATACAACCGATCTGATTGATTGGTTGTATCATTGGTTGTATTGAAAATCACGGCGGTCTCCAAGATACAGTATAATGTATATCATGGACAAGAATTTATGCCACAGAATTTCTCACAAAAAATTATACAAGAGAACTTCTCTCACTGCATAAGATCTCTCAGAAGCTTCTGCCAAAAAAAAAAAAAAAACAGCACGTGCTATCATAAATAATTAAGTGAAGCATTTTCTAATAGGATAAGTAAGTTTCATAAAAATGCCATTGATTGATTACTGTGGTAGTTTGATACAGTATGTTACAACCATTATAACTGCCATGATGTTGATTTTAAACCTGGAAGATGACAATAGTGTAAAAAAACATAACCAGTTTTCTAAAATGAACAGTTGCTAAAATTGCACCTGTTTTGCATAAAATCACAGAAATTGTACTTTAGAAAAAAATGATTATAGAAAAATTATTGTTGTCTCACTAGGAAACGTTGTGGCTTATCAAACGCAGCATGAGGCATGCATATTAATGATCAATTATCAGTCTGTGTTTTGGCTAGTGATCTTCTGATGACGCAGCTGCTCGTCAGGTCTGGATGACTTAAACCTGACCAAAAATACATGCAAATGCTAAGGGTGTGCCCCATGAGTCACGCAACAGTCTGTTTTGTGTTCTGATTGGCCTTTTGTCCATCAGGGTTTTAGACTTGTGGATTTTATATGAGAATGAGGAAAAAAATTACTGATCTCTTATTAATCGACTATGCCTATAGCTAGATATTTTTTATAGAGCACCTTTAAGTGAAAACAATTATCCCAACATTGTGTTTGTCCGTATTTGACACAGTGTATGTATTATTGTCCACTGTCCCCATCAAATAACCTGAAATATAAAAAAAATGACATTTATTTGATAAATACAGTAAATACTGCCAATTATTATTACAAGTAATTACAGCAATTGCTGGAAATAAAAATATAAATTTGTATAAATGGAAATCATTTTACAAAGGCTCACATAGAAATTTCCATGTTCACTCATGTTTATGTAATTTCATTGTATGTGTGTGTGTGTGTGTGTGTGTGTGTGTGTGTGTGTGTGTGTGTGTGTGTGTGTGTGTGTGTGTGTGTGTGTGAGTGAGAGAGAGAGAAAGAGAGAGAGAAGCAAAAAGAGAAAAAGCTGTTCTAGGTCACAGATGACACACCTGTGCCTCTTGCCTTCAAGCCCACACATTGCCCAAAAGCCTGACAAGCCCTAATTTCCGAAACAATGCATTCCCTCAAACAGCAGTTTGACCACGAAGCAAACCATTGCTCTTCGTCCTCCTCCTCCTCCTTCTCCTCCTCCTCCTCCACCACAGTTAACATCTTGAGTGTTCATGCGTGTGTGCATTATGAGAGTGAAAACACCTGACATAGCCAAAGTCAGCGTGTCCTTACCCATAATGCCCCCTGATAATGACATCGCTGCTCTGTGATTAACTATTTCATTTCGGAGTCACTCAGGCAGCGAGAAAGGTTAATGGCTGCTTGCTTATGTGGATAGTGAACTACTCTCCTCTCTCTGTGCAGTACAAGACTAATGCAATTATACTCAATGTTTCCATGACACTGCCACACACACACACACACACACACACACACACACACACACACACACACACACACACACACACACACACACACACACACAC
>CAIGQW010054193.1:1387973-1400434 GCA_903798125.1 Danio choprae
GTGTGGTTTGTGTGTGTGTGTGTGTGTGTGTGTGTGTGTGTGTGTGTGTGTGTGTGTGTGTGTGTGTGTGTGTGCGTCAAACTTGAGTAAGCACTACTCTCTGCTGTGCTCATTAACCTTAACTGCAGGTAGCCTCACACCAAGGGCATGTCCTTCTTCTCCTGTCTGTGTGTGTATTTTGCACAAAGGGTCATGGAAGTGAGTGTGTGCAGAACACTCAGGTTTATGTATATTATTTCTACACTGACATATGGAAAATTGCATTCAAAGAAATGTTTTTAGAAAGAATGTATTCACAACTGAGCTAATCACAGCAGGTGGATACAAATTCAAACACATTCTTCATCAGGCATCCCATTAGGGCCATCATTATCAATTCACTTTTGTTATGTTTTACAGTGCTCTGCAATAATTTTGGCACTCTAAGTAAACATGAGCAAAGAAGTCTGGGAAATACAATCTTTATTGTTTAACCTTTGGACCTTTTGCTCAATATAACAACAAAAACCTTTGCTCTCAATTACAGCACAGCACAGTAAGCACAGCACAGTTTTATAAAAAAAAAAACGTATATCCCTGTAAAATATATATATAATATATATATATACACATTTACAGCTGGAAGGGCATACGCTGTGTAAAACATATGCTGGATAAGTTGGCGGTTCATTCCGCTGTGGCGACCCCAGATTAATAAATGGACTAAACCGAAAAGAAAATGAATGAATATATGCTAATTTCCACCATCAGGCCAATAATTACTCAGCAAGCATTTGTTTGTGTTTAAAAAAACATCCAATAGATGTCCAAACATAAACGTCTTGGCCATTAGAAATTATAATAGATATCTAACAATTAGAATGGACATTATAGACATCTAGGGCCTCACAGTGGCGCAGTGGGTAGCACGTTCGCCTCACAGCAAGAAGGTCGCTGATCGCTGGTTCAAGCCTCGGCTGGGTCAGTTGGCCTTTCTGTGTGGAGTTTGCATGTTCTCCCCGTGTTGGCGTGGGTTTCCTCCGGGTGCTCCGGTTTCCCCCACAAGTCCAAAGACATGCGGTATAGGTGAATTGGGTAAGCTAAATTGTCCGTAGTGCATGAGTGTGAAGGGTGTGTATGGATGTTTCCTAGAGATGGGTTGCAGCTGGAAGGGCATCCGCTGCGTAAAACATATGCTGGATAAGTTGGCGGTTCATTCCGCTGTGGCGACCCCAGATTAATAAAGGGACTAAGCCGAAATGAAAATGAATGAATGAATGAATGAATTATAGACATCTAACAATTGCCCAAAAACACACACAACACACCAATCATTAAATAGACAGATTAAACAGACTTCACATGCGTAGCCTTTCATTCCGGTCTGTTTGATGACTAGTCTATTTGTTTTGTTTGACTAACCTTGTTTTAGACAAGACATCTATGTTTGGATGTCTATTAGATGTCTTTTAATCAGTAAGAAGACAAGTGTCAATCTTGTCCAAACACACTGTTAGGAGGACAGTTTTAGTGAGCCAAAATCTCCAATATTCAGCTGCAGAAGTTATTTGGGTAATTTCCAAAACTAAAATCTGACGTCACCAACCAACAAATCTTCAAATCAGCCAAAATCAAGCTCCAGCTTCTTTGGCCTTTTTGTTAATATTTTGAGCAAAAGGTTAAACATTTTTTTCACTGCATTTTTAGCTCATATTTACCTTGGGTGTCAATATTGGAGGAGGACACAATATTTCTATAGCCTTTAATTAATTAAATATTTTGGGGAATATTTTTTATAGCTTGAGTCAAATCTTTTGCCTTACTCAGCATTTTGTCAAACGGGGCATTTTTCATCCAGTGGACCTTCAGCCTGTAACAAAATCTGTATTTCACTTGAGGTGGTGTAATAAACTTCCATCAGCCCAGCACTGCTTTAACCAGCTGTCAATTACTTCACATTGATCCATCACAAAACATCTGACGCATAATGGGAAACAGACTTGCTATCGTTTAATGAATCCTTAATGTAGGGCTGTCTGAGGTTAGCAAACGGTTTCATTCATTATGTAACACTGTGTAAGGGAAATGCACACATATTAGTTATTTATGGTGGGAACTTCATATTGATTTCTGTTGTTGCTTTTTAATCTCAGGTATTGATGTTTTCTACTGTTTATCTTTAAAACTAACCCTTATTGACACCTTTCTACATCTTTAAACTTTCATCAAAACATTATTTAGTGGATTTGCTAGGTCATTTTACCTCATTGAGACTACTGGCTGTTCTCAAAATGAAGATGATTTTCAAAAGAGATGTTCAGCCAAGAGGAAAACATTTATTCTTTATTTAAAAATACAGATTTTATTTAAATGTAGATTTTCTAAAGGTATTTGGAAGCAGTATATGGAGAGTATATAACTTTAATGTGATCTGTGCTCCAATGGTCTCTTTAGTGATAATGCGTTCATCACTAAACAATAAACGTGTTTAGTGATAAACACGTTTATTGAGGAAAGTGCAGGAGAATGAGTGCTAATCAAATACAGTATACATATTAATAACTCATTATGCACTTCATTTCTTGTGAGAACTTTGAGAATATGCATTTTTGTGTATATTTAAATGAAACACATATTCATTTATAAACTAGTTTGCCCCTTTTTTGAGAAAAGAAAGTCAGTCAATTACCTTTTGTTTTTCCTCTTCCGAATACAAAAACTAACTCTAAAGACGTAAAAATGTACAATATCAGTGGGAATATACTTTTAAAATATTTTGCTCATTTGACTTTATAGGGTCCCAATAATTGTGGTGCATATTAAGTAGTTTTTTTTTAATAAAATGTGCTGTTTGCAATATTGGTTTCTCTCAATAAATGTTTTTTGCTGTTTTGTGAAAAGTCAAACAATATAGAAATTTTTCATATTTCTGATCACATTGACCAGGAGTGCTAATATTAGTGGATGGTACTGTATAACAAAATTACCTGGAGCTGTTTTGGAATTTGCGTGGCAGTGTTGTGTTGTTACAAGCACATGTGTGTGTGTGTGTCTATGAGGCATGTGTAGTTATCAGTGTTGTCTACTCTCCTTTGAGGCCTGATCAAGCACTTGAGGCTGGATTCATAGCGACAGAATGAATAAATGAATGAACAGATGAACAAAGCCTCTACTATCATTCATCAGCTGCTGAATTCCCACCCTCCCTCAGAACACACATAAAGACAAACACAGCGCAGCTCGGGCACTTTCAGTCCCAGGCTTTATAAGTATAGACACACACACACATTTTTATTTCTCACTGAGAGACAGTCGAGCTGTTGGGTCCATCTTTATCTAAGCAAAAACAAATGCAACCACTTGTATGTGCGGTTGTATGTCCTCACTTGCAATTGATTGCTGATCTGTTGTAGTTTCAGATATTCAATATTTTCTTTCCTCTGTTGTTTTGAGCGGTCACAACAGTGTAATCTATACCGTTCACTATTTACTGTCTAGTCAGGACAACACACGCACACACACGCACAGGACAGAGACTTCATGTTCATGTTCCTGTCAGCAGATATATCTGTTCTCAAATCTACTAATATTCCTTCACAGATTAAATATAGAATCATCAGTCTCTTGATCTTTCATAATCTCCAACCACACACACGCACAAACCTCATGTGACAATGCAGATGATTAAGCGGCACCTGAGAGATGGAAGTGGAGAGCGTAACATGCTCATATATCACTGAGGCTTTATTGCTACGCTAGAGAGAGAGAGAGTGAAATAAACAAGCCATATATCTCCAATCCTAAATGGATAGTTCAGCCAGAAATGAAAAGTTTGTCATCATTTACTCAACCTTCACATGTTCCAAACCAGTTTTTATTAATTGTAATTGCTTTCTGAGCATCAAATTAGCATGTTAGAAGAATTTCTGACAGAACATATGACACTGATGACTGGAATAATGATGCTGAGAGTATGAACAGTGCCAGGTGAAAGTTTGCGAACCCCTTGCAGAATCTGTGAAAATGTTAATACTTGTATTAAAATAAAAGATATCATATAAAATGCATGTTCTTTTTTATTTAGTACTGCCGATACAATATTTTACATAAGAGATATATAATTCACAAGACAAAAAAAATTTGTTGGAAATATTAAAAAAGTTTTAAATACTGTGTGGGCCTCACAGCAAGAAGGTCGCTGGTTCAAGCCTCGGCTGGGTCAGTTGGCGATTCTGTGTGGAGTTTGCATGTTCTCCCCGTGTTGGCGTGGGTTTCCTCCGGGTGCTCCGGTTTCCCCCACAAGTCCAAAGACATGCGGTATAGGTGAATTGGGTAAGCTAAATTGTCCGTAGTGCATGAGTGTGAAGGGTGTGTATGGATGTTTCCTAGAGATGGGTTGCAGCTGGAAGGGCATCCGCTGCGTAAAACATATGCTGGATAAGTTGGCGGTTCATTCCGCTGTGGCGACCCCAGATTAATAAAGGGACTAAGCCGAAATGAAAATGAATGAATGAATAAATACTGTGTATGATTACCTGGATGACCTATGACTGTGATCTACAATTAATTTTATTTTTTATTTTTGCTTTGTGATGCTGTTTATGTCCCTTGTTAGTTGTGAACAGTTAAACTGTGTGCTGTTCTTTTAGAAAATTCTCAATGCCCTGCAGATTCTTCATCTTTTTATACTGAGGACACTTGAGGGACTCAAAAACAACTATTCAAATGCACACTGACGCTCCAGAGGAGCTGGATGAATTTGTCCTAATCTTTCTAATTTTGTTGAAATGTATATTTTTCCCATTTAGTAATGACCTTTGGTATTAACATAAGACTCTTGCGTGTCTCCTTGAAGACAAATTATGTACAATTTATCTTGATCTTTAAGTTCCGAAAGTTTTTGTCTTAAAACATATCAAAATAAAATAACATGCAATTTGTATGATCTTTATTGTTTTGTTAAAATTAATCACATTTTCTGCAAGGGCTTCAAAAAATTGTATTTGGTGCTATGCTAAATATTTTACAATAATGCTGCTATTACTATAAGCTAAATGAATGCAACATTGATGAGAGATTTATCACAAATTATTTATAAATAAATATTACTAACACCAAATTTTGAATGGAATTAAAAAGTTATTTTGTTATGAGTTATGGATATTTTAAATGCATGTAATTGTATAAGCAGCTTAAATTTCAATGAAGACATTATACAGTTCATTATACATACAAAATGTATGCATTTCATACTACACTACACTACACTGCACTTTACTACACTTTATCAAACTACATGACCATAATTCATTTTGATTTATAAGCTTTATTTCTCCTGGGGACATTTCTTGGTCCTCATAAGAAAAACAGCTTATAAATGATAACATTTGGATTATTGCTACCTTTTTGTGAGGACAATTTGTCCCTGAACCCCACATTTTTATTTGTCCCTAAACATCAATAAACATCAAAACAAACTTTGCATTGACTTGATGATTTTTATACTGCACAGATTGTATATTCTAAACAATCTGCATTTTTACATTGTCTGAATACTTCATTCTGTGTAATTTATGAGCTTTATTTTTCATAAGAACCAAAAAAAGAAAAGAAAAAACTCCACAAGATCTAAGTTTACTGCTATTACTTGTGGGAACATTTGAGTCCCCACAATGTAAGGAATACACACACTCACACACACGGGGGTATAGTAGGTCAACATGCTTTTTGATAAAGCCTTTGTACAAAATGCTTGTCTGAAGTCATGCTCCACTCGTACAGCTACATTACCCTTAATTTTATCATGCTTTTATCTGTTTCATTGTTTTTGTCTCCTGGGATTTTTATTCATTCATTCATTTTCTTTTCGGCTTAGTCCCTTTATTAATCTGGGGTCGCTACAGCGGAATGAACCGACAACTTATCCAGCATATGTTTTACACAACGGATGCCCTTAGGACAGAACTAGTTGTATCTTGTTTGAAGTAAGAAGTCTTTATTGACACAGAGGAGACACAGAAGAGGAGGAGAAAGAGAGAGAGGGTTTGGGGAAGAGATAGAAAGCATGTGAGGTAAATCTCTAGTGATAGTCATTTGCAAACACATATCTGTCCTGGTGTCCTCGTTTTCTATGTTTGAATAAGTGCGTGTGTGTTTTGGGGTTTATTTAGCAATCCTTTGGAGACAAACATGTCTACAACAGTTGTTTGAATATGATAAAAGCTCCCTTTGAGGGCATTTGAGGACGCCCTTATTTGGTAAATCTATTCTTAATAATTATTTTTTATCCTAAAAATGCAAAATGCAAAAAAAAACAAAAAAAAAAAACACTACAGCAAAACGAGTATGGTTAAGGTTAATTACAACACATTCATATGTGTTTTTTTGTTATGTGTTTGATTATTTCTTGCATGAAAATGAATAAAAAAAGCACAAAAGCCATATTAGGTGTTTCAGCACCCTGTGTGTGGAGAGACAAAAAGGCAGTCACACAACAGACACACAACACAGGTCAGCTGTAAAAAATGAGATGAGATGGTCAGCTATAAATACATGGCTGCTATAAGTAAATGCTCTCTTATACCAGGTACATTGTTTATCTGAGTGCGTGGTTTGATGTGGAGAAAGAGAGAAGATGGAAAGAGACATTTCTGAAAAGCTCTCAAAGTTTATGAATTATAGATAGTTTTGGAGAAGACGCTGTCAGTTTTTCTTCCCTTTTATGATATATAAAAATAAATATGAAATGTTTGAAGGATTAACTTCTTAACATTTGGATTTTATCTATACAATTATGTTTCGAATTGTTTTGAAACACAGTTTTCTAGTTGTCATCAAATCTGAGAGACAAGGAGTGCCAGCAAGCTTGCCCCCCCCCCTTAAATTTGGAATCGTATTTCTGGAAAAACTGTATTTTTTTACAAAACAAGCATGAAGTTGGTACTTATCCAGACTGAACAAGTGGCTACGATGTGTTTTAAACCACATCTTCTCTGTAAAAGTAAAATAATTAACATCACAGAGCAAGAGATAACAGAAAAAGGGGTATGGACTGTGACTCGTTTGTGTTGGTCAAGAAACAAGTCCATTAAAAACAGAAAAATTCCAAATACTTTATTTATAAAATAGTTCCACTATATTGCTATCTGCATCTGACCACTTTATTGACTGTAATAACATTGATGATTTATGAGCAAAACCTAAAGAGCAAAGACACTGAAAATAAGTGGTTATGGCAGCACTGCAGGCGTGCACATATATAACACATCTGTCAGGTTTAGTGTCGTAATATTAAATTGGTCAAAAATAGCAAATGGTTCTAAACATGGGAAATGCCTGAAAGTCAGTTAGCACAGTGCCAACCATCCAGTTTCATCGTGCTTTGTAGACCAAAACTGAATAATCTATTTACTTTCTGATGTCTGTTATTTAGGTGAATTGGGTAAGCTAAATTGTCCATAGTGTATGAGTCTGAATGGGTGTGTATGGGTGTTTCCCAGGGATGGGTTGCAGCTGGAAGGGCATCCGCTGCGTAAAACATATGCTGGATAAGTTGGCGGTTCATTCCGCTGTGGCGACCCCAGATTAATAAAGGGACTAAGCCGAAATGAAAATGAATGAATGAATGTCTGTTATTCCTGATGTTTAGTGCCTTGCTTAAACTATCTCCCTCAACAACAACAACAACAACAACAAAAATTCTGTGCTTGATTTAAATATTTTTAATCTAAGTAACATTTACAAGAGAAAATTTGAAAAATAAAAACAAAATTAAACTGAATGTTAAAATAGTTTCTTTTTCTCACCCCATTGTTTTTAATGTTTCATTGTTAAAGCAATACAATAAAGCTATAAAGCAATAAAATATAGCAACAAAGCTATAAAATAAACTTTTTAAAAAGTTTTTAATATTTAAACTTATCTCAAAATATTTTAACTTACTCACTCTTAAAGGGATAGTTCACTCAAAAATGAAAATTCCTTTATGGGTTTTGTTCTGTCGTTGAACACAAAAGACAAATTTTTTGAGAAAGCTGGAAACCTGTAACCATTGACTTCCATAGTATTTGTTTTTCCTAATATAGAAGTCAATAGTTACAGGTTTTCGGCTTTATTCAAAATATCTTTGGTGTTCAATAGAAGAAAGAAGCCCATAAAGGTTTGGAATCAATCAAGGGAGAGTAAATAATAAGTACATTTTCATTTTTGGGTGAATTATTGCTTTAACTTTAAGACTTTCAATCATCTTGAATATAAAGTGACAATATTTTCAGTGAAATCCTCCCTTTATAGGTGTGGTCCAAGTCTTTTAAACGATTGCTTTATACAATTAACAGATTTAACTTCTTATTTATAACATTGATCACTGATCAACCGAACTACCATCAACCAGACCAAGCTGATGCACAAGAACGAAGCTCATTGATTTTTTAAAAGATGAAAGTACCACATGACACACAAGATTGAACCTCACTAGAACTCTTGTCTTTCTGTAAGCAATGTTGAATACTTTAAACATTGTTCAATGATCAGCATTTTATATAAACAAAGACAAAATTACATCAGTTCATCTTGAAATGCAACCATCTCTCTTCAGAAGACTTTGTTTAAACCACTTGGTTAATATTAATTCATTTGAGGATCTTTGCATGTATGTTTTAAAACATCAGAGTTTTTTGCAAATAGAATAAAATCTGTCAGATTTAATTAAAAATATCTTCACTCTGGTTCTAAAGAACAACACAAGTCTTTTGGGCATGAGGGTGACATGAGGGTGAGTAAATGATAAGAGAATGTTCATTTTGGAATGAACTGACCATTTAAGTTATTTCACATGTCAAGTAAACCATTCTTGCTTCAAAAATGCTTACTGGAAAATGTACACAAATAATAACAGAGGTTCAAAGAAAAAAATGAATTGTAAGGTGGAAGCGGGACACATGTAATATACAAAATAATCGGTTAAAGGTTTGTGTGACTTCAGATACAACAGCAGCACAGAAAGCTCGACAATCTTATGTCCAAACATGGAGAGAGTGTACCGTACACATTTACAGCTGCTTGCTCTCTCTCTCTCTCTCACACACGCACGCACGCACGCACGCACGCACGCACGCACGCACGCACGCACGCACACACGCACACACGCACACACACACACACAGAAGGCCTCAGCCCTACACATGCTTCATTCACTGTAAATTACAGTTCTGACACACTAAACACAGCATGTGTATTACTGCACACACACACACACTGCAGGTGCTTTAAAAGGACTCCTTCATTATGTTTGATTTTATGAATATGCTGTGATGCTCTCAGCGTCCCTCTCCATCTGTCTCTCCGTATCTGTCTATTTGTTTCTTTGCCCATCTGTCTGTGTCCTCTTCCCTTTTTCCATTGCTCGTTAGATTCAAGCTCTGCCTCTCTCTCTCTCACCTTGAGATGTCTCTCTCTCTCTCTCTCTCTCTCTCTCTCTCTCTCTCTATCTTATGGCAAGTTACTTTGACTTTTATTCATTTGCAGGTTATGAATTCCTGATATCAGCAATTGAATTTTCACTTGATGAAATGCTAAATAAATATCAGGAATTGGATTTCTACTAATAAAAAATAATAAAAATAATGATAAAAAAAATTACTGTTTAGATCAAGAGATGTCACCACAGAATGCCATTCAGATTTAATTGCTGATAATAAAAAATGGATTTCATATTAGATTACATTCTGTTTTCACATAATCAGCTTTGTATTTCTAAGAAATATTATTTTTGTTGTCAGTAATACATCATTACCAGTAAAAAGGGGTATCGCTGATAACATAAATTCAGTTATCACTAGCTGAAATGTTAATTCTTGATATCTGTAAATCCATTTCAACATGCTTGGTATTTTTTATATCTGAAAATGCATTTCTGATTTCAATAGGAGAATAATTTTACATATCTAAAATGGCTTTCTTATTAGTTATATGTAACATCTGATATCACATTCATGATAACAGAAATTAACAGTCACTAATTATTAATATAAAAATTAAGCAATTAAATTGTTGAAACAAATGAAAATAAACAATTCCACTAGCAACAGCACAATTATTGACATCAAAAATCAACAAATATGAATTTGGAATTTCGAACTCATAAGAACTAAATTCTTAATATTAGCAACTGAATCTGAATGGCAGTCTGTGGTGACATTTAACTAGTACAAATACAATTCATGACTTCAAAAATTAAAATTTTCCTAGATGAAATTTCATTTCATAGGCCTGTAAATTGGTCAAATTGTGTTCTGGTCCAAAAAAACAAAAAAAAATTGGTTTGCCACCCATCCACAATTTGTAGGTTTCTACCTACCCTCATATTCACCTTTTCTAAATCCTAGATTCCTTTAGAAAAGAATAGAGACATATTTCTGAGTCTGGCTCTGTAAAGTGTATGATTGCCAACCCTACTTCCTCATTACGCTTCTCCAAGAAATGGACGTTTATTTACAAACAGTGTATGTGTATGTGTAAGGTTTTGTTGTATGCTACAGTATGCAACAGAAATGTTTGGCCCAATAAATATGTTCTGTTTCTACATGTCATTGGTGTTTACAGTGTAGCTGTTACTACTCTCAGCAGTTTATTTTCACCATAGAACATTGTACTGAAGTGTAGATATAAGCCTATGAAAGAACAAAGAGCTTTAGATTTAGAACAACAGTGTTAACATGGTTTATCCAAACATTTACTATTACAAAAGAAGCGTTCACCGTTTGATGCAAATGCTTCATTCTGAGATGTGTTTGTGGCATTTTGAATGCAGTGTTACATTTTGATGGAGATGTGAGGCATTTTGCATTTTGTGTGTGCCGTTTTGGAAATTGTGTGTTGAGTTTTGAGAAAAGGTGACATTGTTATGAAAACGTGTGTAAGCAGTTGGAAAAAACTGTAATAGTAGAAATCAAATAGAAAGAATTAGCATTTCAACTATAGTGAAATTAATTGTTAATTATAAGTGTTGAAATCAAGATTTCATATCCTTTAAATTAAATACAATCAAAGTGTTTTTTATCATCCCATTTTTCCATACTTATTTTTCCTCTTTTTCTTTGTTTGTTTGTTCCGTGCCCTTGGTGCGCCCACTTGCTCTCTTTCTCTCTCTCTCTTTCCAGACCTACTCTTCCCTCTCTTTCCCAATATCCCATCAATCATCTCTCTCTCTCTCTCTCTCTCTCTCTCTCTCTCTCTGAGTGGCTCACCATGGGGTTGCTATAGTAACGGGAGCAGGGAGAGGGGGATGTGCTGCTGATTTAAAGACGCACTGGGGCTTTTAGCCATTGATACAGCACTAAAGAGATAACGTGACTTTATTCCAATCCTGTGCTAATGATTGTAAGCGTTATATAAAGGTTACACTGTCTGCCGTTTGGGCCGTGGAACATCCCTCGATGTTGTACTACAGTAAAGTGCCTGTGAGTTTGATCAAGAGTCATAACTGTCCTACTTAGCACAGCCCAAATGTTCACCATATGTCCATTAAAACCAACTGTCCAAGACAGTACTGCACAAATTATTTCCCATTATTCACATTCTTTTTCTCTGTAGCGGTTTAATACATTTATTTCATGAGGAATTCTTAGCACTGAACCAAATGAACCAGCTCTGGAGTGAAGATACAAAGATGTACAAAGATGTGTACTTAATGTCACATCTAAGGAAATTCTTATTCACGTTGAGAACAATTACATTAAATTACTGAATGATCAGTTCTTTTTAAAAACGTTGGTCTTTATAAAAGGGCTTTTTTCAGCCTTTTAGATGCCACAGAATCCAAATAATAGTATCCTTATGTAGGGGACACTCATCCTAAAATGAAATCTGCACAATAAAGGTACAAAAGCTCTCAGTGTGGCACAAACCTTGGTATCTAATGGGTCCACACTGGTACCTAACTTTTTAAGTGCTAATATGTACACTGATATGCACCTTTAAGTTACCAATGTGGACCCATTACCTTTTGAAAAAGTACTGCCACACTGATAGCTTTTGCATCTTTATTTCTGACAGTGTGCCATCTACAGGTATATTTAAAATGAATCTAAATGCATAGTGTGAAAATGGATATTATTAATTTGGCAAAATTTTGTTTGGAAAGTGTTTTGTTTGTATGAAGTTGCATTGTTAAATATACTGTTACTTCTTTCTTACATGTACATGTTTCTTATATGTTTAAATATATGTACTTCTTTCTTTCTTTAAATTAATTATTTTTAATTGCAATTTGTTTTTGTTTTGTTTGATCAAAAGTTGGATAAATTATTTATCTGTATTGTATTAAATCATGTTTCATAATAATCTATTATTATGACTATGATTAAAATGGATTTTTTTTATTAATTGCTTTTACTATTATTATTTTGACATAGTTACTAGTTTGTTTCATTCTAATGTTTATTTATTTATTAAAAGGTTAATTAATTTTTAGAATGATCATG
>CAIGQW010054193.1:1400834-1431435 GCA_903798125.1 Danio choprae
ACACACACACACACACACACACACACACACAGACACAGACACACACAGACACACAGACACACAGACACACAGACACACAGACACACACGCACACACTGATAATCCTGAACCCCACTGAACAACAAAAGTCTTCCAACAAAAAAAGAGAAATTTAAGAATTAAATCGATTCAAGTTGCTTGATGTCAGAAAGAAAATGATGTAGAGATAAAGCAAGGGGACTGCTCAGCTGGTGACGCAATGTACAATATTTAAAAATCCTCTCCGGGGTCACAGCTGAGACATCCCTCACGTTTTGAGCAGCCAGAAAGAGTAAAAAGGAGGACAAAAAAAACTGAACCTCAGCACAGACTCCTCTACGCCTCTCCCCCACTTGCTTTCTGTCATATAATTTCTCTCTTTGTTCTTTCTGTCTTCACGCATAGTTTTATAGATATAGCTTTTAAGTATACAAGGCAAAGGAGAGAAAATGAACATTTATCTTCTGAAAAGCCACCCCCACGTTGCTGGAGGGTCATCAGAGACTCCATCATCATGCAAAAATCAACATTGACACACCACGGTCCCCTGAATCCCTCTGTTTCATAAACCCCAAAATCATTACTGTACATATCCTAGAATATCAATATTGCAGCATCCATGTATTTCACACAGTGAAATGTAGCTTTTGCCATTATTTAAAAAAAAGAATTACACATTGATTGCCAAAAAGAAAAAAAACGAAAGAAAAAAAAACGTAATAATTGTGTTGTTTATCTGCATTTGTTCTGTAATGGACAGGAAAATTGTGATTTTATACTAAGGGCATTTCCAGACAAAGGCATGTTATGATGCATTATTAGAATGGCTAGATAGTGTTAAGAGCTGTGTATAGAAACAGACAGTTTCTTTTTTTGCACCCAGTATTTTTGAGGTGTATTCTGAAGCATGCAGGAAGGAGATCTATTGCTCTATGGGAATGGCAGAGAGAGTCTTTACTGAATAAGGCTCCAATGCAGCAATAATATATAAAGATATATATATATATATATATAAATTATAAATAAATATATGTCATAAAAATAAATGAATAAACCATTAAAGAAATAAATGAAATATAATGTCATAAGGAGTACTTCTTCACTTGTTTCTGTGTATGTGTGTCTGAAAGTTAAAAAAAAGAGTCAGTTTTAAAACATCAAAGTGTAAATCAGCTTTACATTTGATTCTAAAATAGTTTTTAAAATTTGACATCACAATGCTCAATTTTCAGATTTTTAATTGAATTTTCCGAGCAAACAAAATAATGACTTACTAATATCTCATTCAGTGTACACAATACAAATCTATACATATTAAATATTCTGAATATTATATTAAAAGACTAATGATCACAGTGCAAGCCCAAAATACTAATGAATTGTCATTTTAGATGTTTATGATTTGCCACAATCCTTTGAATCACTATTTGACCGTTTTCATTCATTCATTTTCTTTTCGGCTTAGTCCCTTTATTAATCTGGGGTCGCCACAGCGGAATGAACCGCCAACTTATCTAGCATATATTTTACACAGGGGATGCCCTTTCAGCCTCAACCCATCACTGGGAAACACACTCATGCACACACATACACTACGACCAATTTAGCTTACCCAATTCACCTATACCGCATGTCTTTGGACTCATGGGGGAAACCGGAGCACCCGGAGGAAACCCACGCCAATACGGGGAGAACATGCAAACTCCACACAGAAATGCCAACTGACCCAGCCGAGGCTTGAACCAGCGACCGTCTTGCTGTGAGGCGATCGTGCTACCCACTGCGCCACCGTGAGGCCCTATTTGACCTTTTTTAAAAACTTAAAATATAATCAAGGTTCCTATGATCATCACTTATTCTTTTATATATTTTTATATTTAAACACATGTATAGTGCAGATCACAATTAGTGTGTTGCTTAAATTTTTTCATCAACATCTTTTATGCTGAATGATGATGGAACATTATTTCACCCATATTTTGACAGATTACTTGAATTTCTATGTATTTAATTTGACTCTGACCCATGTATTTCCATACGAATGGGCATGTTGCTGGAGGGTGTTCAGCCAGAATGCAATCATTCCAAAGATGAAGGCAGTGAAAGCACAAACTACAGATAATCTCAAGATAATTTACAGCGCAGCATCACCTGCATAGGTGCTCTCTGAACCATAGAGAGAAGGACAGTGTATGTGCTTTACTTTGACCCAGTTGGAAAAGCATTCACACACAAAATAGGTTGACACTATAGCCGGCTATAAGTGGCTAATTTGTATGAAATTGTACAATCTCATTTGTACATTTAGTATTATTTATTCATCCCCAAATGACGGTTGGGTTTAGGGGAGAGGTTTGGTGCCATGACTCCTTTTAAAAATCATAAATTTTCTTACAACTAAATTCAAACGACTTGGTCACTAAACTGACTAAAATAAAATCATGGCAAAATCTTAAGAAAACATATTCTTCCATCAGACATATCAAGCTTTTATATTTAGGATTTCATAAAATAGAAACTGCTTTAAAAATCTTGGATAGAAAACTAGTTACACTGTAAAAAAAACAAAAAACAGTACTGTCATGGCAGAAAATTACCAGTACATTTACTATATAGGCTATTTGCAAAGAACATTTATTTGTATTTATTTAATATGAAAGCCACTGTCAATCAACAAACACCACCTACTAAGCAAGACTATTTGTTAAATAAGTTTTATTTTTAACAGAAAGTGTAGCATACTGGTCATTTTTTGCTGGTACATTATGTTTTTTTTTACAGTGTAGTGTGAGTCATGAAAAGAAAGCATGATCTTGCCCTTAACATTAGGAGTACAGAGAGAAGCTGCTAAATAAGACATTAGAAATGAAGTGAGAATAGATAAGACAGTGTAATGGTTGCTAACTAATGTGAAATGAGTCAGAGCTGTTACACAAGCTAAGTATAGCTCCTTTTGTCATGCTACTGGCATTTCTTTTCATATGGAATACAAATTATCCTCCACAGTGTGTACCAAAGTGTATTATCCAGGATCATTGCACTCTTTAAAATTATTCCATGTTTAAATTAATTAACTCTTTTAAGTAAATGTTCGGAAATAGGTATTTTGTTATATTTATAGTTTTAAGTGATCAAGGCCCATTCTCAGAACTATAATGAGATTAAATATGTATTGGAATTGGTCGTGTGGGTTTCCTCCGGGTGCTCCGGTTTCCCCCACAGTCCAAAGACATGCGGTATAGGTGAATCGAATAAGCTAAATTGTCCGTAGTGTATGTGTGTGAATGAGTGTGTATGAATGTTTCCCAGTACTGGGTTGCAGCTGAAAGGGCATCTGCTGTGTAAAACATATGCTGGATAAGTTGGTGGTTCACTCCGCTGTGGCGACCCCTGATAAATAAAGGAACTAAGCCAAAGGAAAATGAATGAATGAATGGACTTAGAGAATATCTGAACCAAACACACACACATGGCACTTCATGACTTCTAAGGAATTTCCATACACACAATGATTTTTACACGTGTACAAAGTTTAAGTTCCATCCCTAACCTTTTAAACCCTCACACACAATCAAACACACAAAAACATTCCAACAGTTAAAAAAAACTATTAAAAAGGCATTCAAACCAAAAAAGTAGAAAGAAAAAAAAGCTTCTTTAGATTTTAACTTTTAATATAACATTACTGGGACTTCTCTGTTCTGTATGGGACGTCTGTATTACTTGTTAAAAGGACTGAAACCAGTCGCCTTAAAAAGACCAAGTAAGTGATACATCAGTAAATTAAAGGGTTAAATTTTCCAGCCATCAACAGCACACATGCACACGCAAGCATACCAACAGAAGCACCACTGCATCAGTAACTGCAGCTATTGCTTTTTAAGTAAAGCAGAGGAATGCATAAAAAATGCGTAGTACTCAAAAACAACAGACTTATACAGCTAAAATGAACAAATTGTGGTACAAACATGGACACTGACTAGATTTTAAAGTGATAGTGAAAGCCAGGACAGATAAACGTTTGTGTAATAACTTCTGCTATTACTTTCATACTGAATTTTTTACACCCCTAAATCTAACCCTCACATGAATCTTTAAACAATCTTTAAGCTTTCAGTTTACTTTATTAACCATCCTTTATTAATCTCCTTCTTTGGTCCTCTCGTTTAAACCCAAGCCTAATCCAAACACACACACATGCACAATCTTATTCACAGAAATTCTTTAAAAGCTGTTTGCAAACACATCCGAGCGCAACTCTGCAATGCATGTAGTCAGTGATGAAAATCATCAAAATAAACAGTTGCTATTCATCTCAAGCTGTGCTTTCTTATGCTAAAGCTACTTTGAGTCAACACTGACATCAGTTTATTTTTTGGTGACTCAAGTCCTTACTAAGAAATGTATGCTGCTCTGAGCACCAAGTTGTGCTGAGGAACACTTAAAGTTTCAGTAATGCCAGAAACATCTATTATTTACACTACAACAGTGATACTGCAATCACACCCTCCTGTACACACTAAATGACTCAGCATTAAAAATTAACTCCTACTGAGAGAAAGAGAGAGCGAAAGAAAAAAAGCAAGGCAGAGCGTGAGCTGAAGCACACAGAGCGAGTGAGCATATTTGGCTGCTAAACAAGTGAAAATATAAGATCCACAGCAAACCATAACCCCCTCTGACCTTTGATCCTGCTGACCTTTGACAGTGAAGCAAAATCTATTTTGGTCTCTATAACAGAAAAGAAACAGAGGAGCAGTGGAGATATGGTTATTAATGTTATTTTGCTTTGTGAGTTCCTGAGCTTTTCTGATATAAACTCTCTTTAATTATATGATGTAGCAAAGCAAAAAGTATATTTTTATACTGATAATATTTTAAAACTTATTAACTTATAAGAGTGCTCTACAGTACATCATGCCTAATAATGCCCCTTAGCTGTTTTAAATTCACTGTAAACCACGGCTTCACAGGACTTATTGGTTTATAAAATGGCCATTTCATTTGTGTAGCAAGGCTCATACAATAAAACAAAGTAAATCATTTCTTTGGTTTAGTATAAAAGGTATTTTGAATAATTTACAACAACTTCGAACTCAGCTCAATGAATCAAAATTAAGGACCAGAACTATACTTTATAAGTAACATAAAATGAACCCGTGCAAAAATAAATTCAGTGAAGATTACAACCCAGGCTCGGGGCTACATTTTTAAGAACCGAGAAATATGTACCCCATACGTGCACTTGCAGTTTTTGTTTTCACAATTCCACTAGAGGCTGCTGTGTACATCTCAAATACATTACTGGGGCATGTTTGCTCATTCAAGCCATTTCTTGTAAATCCACCAGAGCCCACTGTGTATATTTCTGCCAATCTCAACATCTTTCTCACGTGCATCTGTAAGAGAAGCCGGTCAGCTTGTTGTTGTGCATTATATATCAGCTTGATATCGACAGACCAAAGCGCCCCCTTCCCTAAATCCAATCAATAGTGTTTTCAAAAGCAAACTTGAAGAGAACGCCTTCAGGTCCTCATGCTTCTACCATGATCCCACACTGCTTTATTTGGGTTCCATTTTACATGTTTTTCCGAACATGAACTTCTGCCCACTCCACAAAGTCTGGCTGGCAGGCCGTTCATGACGAGCCACCAAGCAAACCAGTCATGTCTGAAAAGCTGTCCATATGGAGGTAAGCACTTAGTGGTATCGCCCTGTATTGTTCATTTTACACACAAAATGCAGCCATATGTACTTGCAAGAACACATTTCTCGGTTCTCAAAAATGTAGCCCTGGGCACATTTTCCTAATGAGCCTGTGTTGGAAGAGTAACACTTCATTTTAACTATCACTATAAATAAATCAAATGAGGTGTTCATCTGAGAAGACTTTTGGCAACTTTGCCATTAGATTTATCCCCAAAAATTCTCCATGTCAATGTAATTTATAAATACACATTTTGTACTGTATAATCACTTAATGGATATTTTACCTTTTCTGTAAAGATAATAGAATTGTAATAATAGTGTAATGTTTATTAACACACTAGCAGTAACATGCTAGTCAATGAGTTGATTCTACTCTATAAAACGATATAAATTTATCCTCTAATTGGTGCAGTCCAGATGTTGTAACCTTTTCCGCTGCATCATTTTCCATTGTCCGTATAAACATATAAAGCTTTTGTACACTACTGGTCATTTTGTTGTTTCTGGAGTTCTCTAAATGATGCGTAAAAGCTTCGCCCTCTTCTAGAAAGTGGCAGCTCATTTGCATTTAAACAGACACAAAATTGTATATATTTAGCCACCCCAAATAAGGGTGAATTTGATAAGCTACACTCTCAGAAATAAAGATTCAAAATCTGTCACTGGGGTGGTACCTTTTCAAAAGGTACTTTTTTGTTCCTAACAGGTCCCTAAAGGTATTATTATACCTAATAAAGTACCAATCTGTACCTCATAGTATTTAAAGATACAAAAGTGTAGTAATGTGCAGCTGTAACGTACAAAAGCGTACATTTTAAAACGGTACCGCACCAGTGACAGCTTTTTGTAACTTTATTTTTGAGAGTGTATATTAAATGATCTGTGGTGTATTGTAACACCAGAGATTTATTTGACATCTTATGAAAAGGGGCGTACAGTAATATCTCCCTTTTAAAAATGTATGTTTCTGTCATGACAACTCTTCAAAGATTAATATGGTTTTGAATATGTAAATGAAAATCTAGATGTGTTTGGTATTAGCAAGAAAGATCTGCTACACAGATGCTGCTTCTTTGATTATTTGTGCAGATCAAGCAAAAAAGACTTGCTACTGCCAGGAGACATCCAGTCTGAGAATATAACAAACTGCTGCAGGACACATAAAGCACATAAAACCTCCATAGCACATCTATACACTGGTGGAGCTGGAGTTGAGGATGGTATCTAAAAATGCACTGCAAATTGTTGCTTGCACAAATGACGGTGAAGTATTTAAATGTTTAGAATCAAGCTCATTGGCTGTTAAGTCAACAGCAATCAGTCATCAGTACATGTAGATTGAAAGCATATTGGAGAAGGACCGATCAACCTTCGCTGCAAAGAGATTCATGACAGAAAATATAATATATATTTTTTGCATCCTTTTATATTCTTTTTGGGGGGCAATTTGAAAATCAACACAGGAGGGAAGGATGAGGGATGATAATAACTCAAATGTGTGATAGAATTGGGGAATTTGATCGATCTTTCTTGTAATTTTTCATTGTTGTAGTATTATAATCCTCAAATCATGTTATCTAAGTGAAGATGATATTATGAGAGACAGTTCATGGATTTGAAGGGCAGAGAGAAAGAGACAAAGGGGAAGAGACAAAAAACAGAGAGGGAGAGAGAGCATTAAAGCAGATTAAAACAGAAAAGAGGAAATGAACTGAACAGAATTACAGGAAAACAGTGGCACCTGTGACTAGTCATGATGCTGGTTATAACCATTGGTAAAGGACCACAGCAAATGAAGTCACGTGATTTGTCACTGATGGCTTTTGTTTGAGTGATTCCAAATATATAGTTTAAATCATTTTTCATTAATTATATTACCTAAACATTGTTAAACCCGGGGAAAAGATTTGTTCATGATGAAGATTATAATGTACAGCTAACTGTAATGAAATTGACCTGAAAATCCATTAATGAAAACATCAATGCAACAAGAACCACAGTGAAATGAAAATCAATATAATGAACTCAATAAACGTATTTATACACACACACACACACACACACACACACGCACACGCACACGCACACGCACACGCACACACACGCACACACACACTCACATTTCTACATTTAGATGCAAAATACCTTTGAAAGAACAAATGCTTAAGATCAAAAGGAATTTCTTTCTAAGTGATCTGAGGAGAGGAGATTCGCCAGCCAGGGAGATAAAAGAAGAAAACAGCGGAAAAGGGAATCAGAAAGAATCACATCAGAGGAGGAAAGCAGACCTAAGTGCTCACAGCTAATCTGCTGTGCTCCAACTCCCAGACAAAACCGCACAGTCATGCAGACACACACGAACACTAAACACACCGTCACATCAGCTCCACGCGTTCAGCGCTTTAACTATTCTAGACTTGTCGGGTTCTCCCCTGTGACTGCTCTTCAGACGATTTCCTGAATCTCACTCTTAAGAATAACACTCACAACAGAGACTAAAATCAGCATGTTTCAGATTGCAAATCCCTCAAAGGATTATTCTCTGGTCCAAGAACCACAGAGTGATGAAAGGTTGTTCAGACTGGCATATGATGGCAAACAGCATCAAATATTTACCAGGAGCGACAGTGTTACAGTCTCAGCCCAGCTTCACTTGAGCAGCAGAACCAGACGTTATGTTCCTTACATGAGTCATGTGAATGATAAAGGGAGAGAGAGGGGGAGATATGGCGTTAGAGAGAGATGACAGATACAGACAGTAAAGATGTTCTGACATTCAGAAAGAGATCTTGGGGCGAAAGCTACTGCAGCAACAACACATACACACACACATACAGTGTAGATCAGAACTGAAACCTATAATTTTCTACATTTCAAGGTCACTGCTTAGACCTGCATACTGCCTGGTGCCTATGATTTCCCATCAACAGTAAAAGAGCAGTTTATTATATATTCTGAAGCACTTTTTACTATATATTCAGTAAAAAACTGAATGACGTATTTGAAAAATAATTTTTTTTATTGGTTATTGGTGTTCATTTCCTTAATGATCTGACAAACCCTATTTATCTGGCAGCCAAAGTTTACAGTCTTTATTGATTTTGCAGTTCTGAAGGTACTGAAACCCTCTGTCCAGTTGAAGACCAAAGGGACAACCCTTCCAGTCATAGCAAAATAAGTTTGTTATTCCAAATTTGTGACACTGCCCAACCAAAAATCCAGAAGTAACAGGGGTAAGGAAATAAAACTCCACCACCGGAAGTAAACAACAAATTTTGGGCAAAGCAGGAAAGAGTTTTCCTCTGGCAAAAGGTAAAGGGGCAAGACATCAGAGGCTTGAAAATGCTGAGCATCCATCCTGGAGAAGGTGCACGATGCATGTGTTCAGACTAGCCGTCAAAATCAATGCAGAGACTCATCAATGCAGAGTCTTGTGCTCTTGACTCATTGATGGCATGACAGAGTGAAGGCAAATGTTCATCAGAGCATTCGGCAACACACAGTTCCTTCATGGGTCATGTCGGTTCTTGTGGAGGAAAAAACGTGAATAGAGTGGCTTAGCTGTTCAGTGCTAGATTGATTTATTAGTGGTGCAGAATGACCTGCATGTGGACAGGCCTTCAGGATGCCCTTTTGGCAGGTGTGACTGCAAACAAACATTAACAGAGACTGACTACTAAGGTCACTGCAAGGAACCATACATGGGCTGAGCTGCTAACATGACTTCTGTGAGCAGTGATGTGATTAGAGAGTTATTGAAGAGTGGACACTAGTGGTATCACTCATTATTATTCTTAATTAGGTCACCTCTGTGCTCAGAGGAGTTTTGTTATAATCAACGGGTTACAGAGAGTATTGTGATTATTTCAATTACCCTATTTTTGTTGTTAAAATTATTGATTTAAGTTTAGAGATGATAAGTATTCTTAATATAGGATAATAAAGGGGATGCTTTTTTGGGAAGCTATTTAAATGGATATGTTCACCTAAAAAGGGATTAGGGCATAGGGATGGGCCCTTTCTGAATGGAACATTCTGAGAATTTATTTCTATGGAAATCAACCACTAGTTGCCAACATTCTGTTTTAAATTTCAAAGAAGACAGAAACTTTGAAACAAATTGAGGGTGAGTAAACGGTCAGTAAATTTTCATGAACTACCCCTTAGATACGAGTTTCGTGAGATTTCTAGCAATTTAAATCAACTGTCAAATAAATTATTCTTTTAACCCAGTAAATTGTTCATTGTACAATATATGCAATTCATGAGAACAGTTTGCTCAAATCCCAGTCATTTCAGTTACATGGTTGACATGTTACATGGGAAAAAAAGCACTTACAGAAGTGCAAGCCAAAATTCAAGCACTTGCCGAAATACGCAGTGACAGAGAATGGGGTAAAATAAGGACAAACACTGTCAGTGCATTGACAAGATGGAAAATTTTGATGCAGTTTTTTGAGCTTTAGGTCACATTGATTGACAGATATGCTAAATTCAAGTTTTTTTTCTGCACGTTAGCTCCTTACTGTCAAGTCACATAAAATAATAAAATATTTCAAGGAAAAGAAAAAGCTTAAAAATATGTATCTTTACATGAAAGAGTGTGATGACTGCAGGGTTGTGAAAAGGTTCTTGTGTGTCACCTGGAACACAGACGGCAGTACTCAGACTGGCTGGGGAATATACATAATTCATGTCTACTCTTGTCATAAAAATCTGCTTCAGAAGGAAGTTCATGAACACTGAGATGGTTTGTTTTATTTATTTTGTTGTTATTGCAAGTACACACAAATAAAAGCACACCTTTAAAGTTTCGAATTAGGTCCTACTCATCTCTGTACAACCAAAAAATCCTGGAATATTTTATGTTTTTTCCATTGCTATCAGTAAACGCAAGAGTTGGCCAACCTCACTATATGTGCCATCTAGAAGGCTGCTTTTAATCTAAAAACTTCTAGATGTCATTGTTGACATCTGAGGAATCATCTGTTGTTATCTCATGTGACGTGGAAGCTCAGATTTACCCTGTGATCTGTACTTCAGTCTTTATTTTGTTCACTCACACATCCTGAATATATAATTCAGATACATATTGTAGACCTTTTCTTCTGTCTGAAATCAACATGTGAATCATAATTTTCCCAGGGAGTGCAAGAACTGAGAGGTCAAGTGGGTTATGAAAACTATAGTTTAACATATAGTAGAACATATAGTTTTACTTTGCGCAGATATTACCTACTTAACTTTCAATATATTCATAAAAAAATTGAATTATAAGAGGCAAAACTCCTGAGGAAATCAGTTTAAGAGACATATTGGACATATTGGCCCTTGATGGAAAAGTTAATTTCTTTCACTGTAGTAAATTGGCCACCACACAGAACATGAAGGGAATGAAAAACTTCAGTGTCAGCCATTCAAGGCTGATGACTTGTACTAACTGTAAACAGCAGGTAACACATAATAATGATGAAAAAAGCTACTTATTAGATTGTGCTGCCACCATAATACTCATATGGCACCCAAACCCTAATTCAAACCTTAAAAACCATACGAATATATTGTTGGTAGTATAAACTGATGTGGTGTTGGTGCAAAACACTTACTGTAAATATGATCATGAATCTAATGATTTGTTTAAGCAAAATATCTAAAATCTAAAAGCTGTAATTTTGACTGTATCATACAAACTACTAGAAAAATTATTTGTAGCTCAATATTGAAAGAAAATAAGTCATTAGGGGCCTCACAGTGGCGCAGTGGGTAGCACGTTCGCCTCACAGCAAGAAGGTCGCTGGTCGCTGGTTCGAGCCTCGCCAGTTGGCGTTTCTGTGTGGAGTTTGCATGTTCTCCCTGTGTTGGCGTGGGTTTCCTCCGGGTGCTCCGGTTTCCCCCACAAGTCCAAAGACATGCGGTATAGGTGAATTGGATAAGCTAAATTGTCCGTAGGGTATGAGTGTGAATGGGTGTGTATGGATGTTTCCCAGAGATAGGTTGCAGCTGGAAGGGCATCCGCTGCGTAAAACATATGCTGGATAAGTTGGCGGTTCATTCCGCTGTGGCGACCCCAGATTAATAAAGGGACTAAGCCGAAATGAAAATGAATGAATGAATGAATAAGTCATTAGAAAGTCTCCAACCAAAACAAAGGTTTATGACTCTCCTAAAAATAAAGGTTCTCTATTGGCATCAGTGGTTCCATAATAAAACTTTAAAATCTGTGAAACCATTTCATTTCACAAACGATTCTGTAGTGAATAAAGATTCTTCAGATTATTAAAATGTTTTTGACGCTAGAAAGGTGTGGTTCCTTTAGAAAATCTTTACTAAATAATGGTTCTTTTGGGAACCATTGCATTTAAAACTTTATTTTTATGAGTATGTACAATTAAAAAAAAAGATTTCTGCTGCTTGTTGAAACTGCTTATATAAAACGAGCTGAATCAACACAATTCTTGAGTTTTTTTGGGTGGATAACTTAATTGTCATATGTTTAATCTACTTAAATTTGTAAAAGCAACTAAGTCAACTTAATTGATTTGTTTTGGGACAACATGAAGGAATTGTGTGGAACCCAGCATTTTTACAGTGTATACTGAGAGCAGAGCAAGAGAAAAACAGACAAAGACAGAGAGCACAAGATGGCGGCATCTCTGTGAATTAGAGGATGGGGCAGTCAGGTATAACAGCAGCTGGAAGTTACATAACGCAAATACAGCTCACCTTACAGTATCTCACTCGGACAAATATGAGCTTCTGCAACGCTATATTTTCACATGAGACACTGTATGTTTACTAAATAAACACATTACTACTGACTATGTAAAGCCCAGTTAGTGCTGCTTTTGAACAAACTGTTTGATTATTCATACACCCCAATGACAACACGTGGATTTCTGTTATCCTGAACAGAGGGTGTTAATCATACAGTGGGCTTGTCAGTGGGGTTCATGGTTCTCTGCAGTGCTGTGATGGACTGTGTGGGCTGAGCTAGTTTTCCTCTACTCAACATTCACAAGCTAGCACACAATGTTCAAATCCAGAGGCTTCATAAGCTGTAAACAAGCCGTGCAATTTAAAATATTTTTTCTAAACACCATAAAACTGCACTCCAGGCAAAGGGTCCTTTTGTGCAGTCTAGATGCAATTCCCCGGTTACATGGCTGGAGTGTATTTTTACAAGCTTATTGTTCTTTTGTGAGCGAATGTTGATTGTGTATAGCGCAGTGCAGCACTGCAGTGCCAGTTCAGAGTTAATACATTACTGGGAGTGTTACTGAGATTAGGAGCCTCTTATAGTCTGGGTGTAAAGCTGTGTGTGTGTGTGTGTGTGTGTGTGTGTGTGTGTGTGTGTGTGTGTATTGAGGAATGACCAGAGAAAAGTGCAGTGGCAGCAGATTTGGTCTGCAGCTCAGCATTTGCCATCAGCCCCCATCACCCCGAGAGAGGGATTCTCCTTCAGATTCCCTGCTTCCATTATAATAAACGACATGTTCATCCAGAGCAGATTTGAACAGTGCAGGATAATACCTGAACTTCCCCATCTCCCCATACTAACAATCAATATTGCATTTATTTATTTACAATTTATTATTATTTTATTTATAGTAAATCTAATAGCGAGTTTAATATAAATAAAATATGTTGAAATCATTTAATAATAAAATGAATAAGAAATAAATACATTTTAAAAACTATTTTAACCAGCACTTTCCTTTGCTTATTACATTTTATATCTGGGGTCGCAACAGCAAAATTAACACCTTAATTCAATTAATATTAACCAAATTATAAAATGTGTCATATATTTAATGTTTAGGGGCAGTGCGGTGGCACAGTTGCTAGCGCTGTCGCGTTATAGCAAGAAGGTCGCTGGTTCGAGCCTCGGCTGGGTCAGTTGGCATTTCTGTGTGGAGTTTGCATGTTCTCCCTGTGTTTGCATGGGTTTCCTCCCGGTGCTCCGGTTTCCCCCACAAGTCCAAAGACATGCGCTATAAGTGAATTGGGTAAGCTAAAATGGCCGTAGTGTATGTGTGTGAATGAGAGTGTATGGGTGTTTCCTAGTGATGGGTTGCAGCAGGAAAGGCATCCGCTGCGTAAAACATATGCTGGATAAGTTGGCGGTTCATTCCACTGTGGCGACCCCAGATTAATAAAGAGACTAAGCCGAATACAGACAAATTATATCACCTATAGCGCATGTCTTTGGACTGTGGAGGAAACAGGAGCGCCCGGAGGAAACCCACGCGAACATGGGGAGAACATGCAAACAACAGAAACACCAACTGGCCCAGCTGGGGCTCGAAACAGCGACCCTCTTGCTGTGAGGCGATCATGCTACCCATCATATATATATACACACAGTTGAAGTCAAAATTATTAGCCCTCCAGTGATTCCCAAATTATTAATTATTTTTTCGATTGGCCACACAAGCCACTGCTCTACAATGAGTTGCCTAATTAACCTATCTTGCCTAGTTAACATTAACACACAAGTCTTTAAATTACACTTTAAGATAAAACATAATGTTCTGTCATCATGGCAAAGACTAAATCAATGGGTTACTAGAAATCAATTATTAAAACTATGTTTAGAAATGTTTTGAAAAAAATCTTCTCTCCATTAAACAACACTTGGGAAATCTTTTTAAAAGAATTTAAATTTCACCGAAGGGCTAATAATTTTGACTTCTTTGGCATCTGTCTTTGGCATCTGTCTGTCTGTCTGTCTATTGTATACATAACAACATATGCATGAAAGAATATATATATATATATATATATATATATATATATATATGATATATATGCATATGTTGTTATGTATACAATTCTATTGCACTTCTCTCAGGAATGCCTTGCACACTGCCCCATACTGAGATCAATAGGTGGTCACTGTAAGACTGCATAAATTAAGTGCAGGGCTAATCTTATTTCCTAATTGCTCTTGACAGAGGCAGCAAACATCCATCACGGTTCAGACCACAGCACAAAGGACATCACGGTAAGCAGAGCAAAGCACAGTTTACAGTACAGTACAAAAAGAGGAGACAGTCCAGAGGCAATGAGCGATTGACAGAGTGCTGAAGCACAGAGACACGAGCCATCTGGATATAGGTGGGAGAACAAGTCATAAGTCAAAGGAAAAAACATGCCTGTCACGCCTCTCTGTCTGCATTTCATATCTTACACTTCCTCTCTTCCTGAAGGATATTGATGGGTATGGGAGTGGGTTTCTTATCAGAGGCATAAGGATTCTGTCCTGCTAAAAAACTGCAATGCAGATACACAGAGACTGAGGGAGAGAGAGACAGAGAGAGGGAGAGGCGAACTTAAACTCTGTCAGCAATCCCTTCAAATTCCAGCAACATCCCATTCAGCCCAGCATTTTTATGATGCTCACATGCCCATACACATGTCTGTTTATGAAGGTGGAGAGTTTCCACTGAGTTCTGTTGTTTTAATGACATTTTGTCCCCTAATCCTGCCCTTAAATCTTACAGAAACCTTTCTGAATTTTTTAGCTTTTCATTAAATCAACATTTTTAGGCCATTTTCACATGTGGGTGTTTTTTTATGTCATTCCTATGGGGACATTTATTTTATTTTGTACAACATGTGTATTCTGTCCCCTTACTCAATTATACACCTAAACAGAACCATCACAGGAAGCATTCTGCATTTTCCTTAGTGGGGACCAAACATATTACCATAATCAATTAGGTCAAAAAATACTGTATTTGGTCCCCATAATGTAAGGTACTAGGTGTGCACACACACACACACACACGCACACACGCATGCACACACACACACACACACACACACACACACGTCTGTTTCTCTGAAGGTGGACAATTTTCATTAAGTTCTTTTGTTTTGATGAAAATTTGTCCCTAAATCCTGTCCTTAAATCTCACAGAAACTAGATTTTCATTAAAACACTATTTTAAGCCATTTTCAAATGTAGGTGTTTTACATGTTTCAGCTTTTTATTTCATTCCTATGGGGACATTTTTTATATTGTACAACGTGTGTATATACGGTCCCTTTACCCAACCCTGATCCCTAAACCATCAAGAAAAACATTCTGCATTTTTCCTTAATCTGGGCCAAATGACTGTATTACTATATATTTGAGGGGACATCTGGTCCCCATAATGCACACTTAAACAACCACCTTTGCTTGAATGACTTTTTCTATTATCACCTTTTAGCTTCTTAGTCACTCTGAATCATCCTTCCCTCAATCTACAATAGCACTTATGATTAAGACATGTTAACACAGGGCAATATTTATATATTGTGTCCTTGCCTTCATCTATTTTTAAAGGTGAGGGATTTTCACACTGTTACACATTCAAATTATTCCTGCGCCTTACAAAATTAAAACATGTTATTTATTTTTATTATTTGCATGATAAATATTTTTTTCTTTTTACTTTATTAAGTGAACAAACATGAACAACAACATCATCTTGTCATGGGTGAGGATTAGCTCTTTTGTTTACCAGAGAGAGCGCCACAAATATGAAATTAACATATACACTGCCACCTGGTGTTTAATGGGTGTTAAACTGCAACACACTGTTAAACGACTAGATTTCTTGTTTTCGCAAAAAGGAAGAGCAGGAAGAAGTGACAAAGGTAAATCTTTAAAGTAACAACCTCAGTTTATCCAGATATGAGCTACAGTGGGGAAATCACCATCATATGATCCCACACATTTAAATAAGAGCTGAATAAAAACAGCTGAATAAAATAACAATAAAAACTGCTTTCTGCTTTCATTTTTGATGTATTATATTCATTCATTCATTTTCTTTTCGGCTTTATTAATCTGGGTTAGTCCCTTTATTAATCTGGGGTCGCCACAGCGGAATGAACCGCCAACTTATCCAGCATATGTTTTACGCAGCGGATGCCCTTCCAGCTGCAACCCATCACTAGGAAACATTCACACACACTCATTCACACAGATACACTATGGACAATTTAGCTTACCCAATTCACCTATAGCGCATGTCTTTGGACTTGTGGGGGAAACCGGAGCACCCCGAGGAAACCCACGCCAACATGGGGAGAACAAGCAAACTCCACACAGAAATGCCAACTGACCCAGCCGAGGCTCGAACCAGCGACCTTCTTGCTGTGAGGCGATCGTGATACCCACTGTGCCACCGCGAGGCCCTAATGTATTCCAATGTTCCACAATATATGTACACTTGTTTTGTTGTTTTCTTTTTTTACAGCAATTTGTATAGTAAAAATATGTTGTTGTTTCTTCAAACAACTGTTGTTATTGCAAACAACAACTACAAAACTATCACATAATCCTGCTTGAGTTGACAGTGGCTCTAAGACCACATCTCTACTTCACAAAAAGCCCTGTGTTACTATAATAATAATAATAATAATAATATTGTAAAAACAAAATTATTAGAAATAATACAAAATAATAAACCCAATAATAAAGTATCATGATCAGCTGAACAAACCAAAAGAGAGTGTTTACTTTTTCTATACAAATATAATGCTGCACCGGTTGAACCTCCACACACACACACTGTATATTGTATTCACTTTCATTTTTATGTACCATTTGAACCAAATGTCTAATTTTAAAATAGATAGAGTGATGATATTGGTAGTGCAGTGGTTTGAAACACTTTTAATAGTCTACTTGACATTTGGGCCTATTTACAAAGTTCATAAATTATTTGCACATTTCAATTCGAAAATCAGCCATGGTTAAATGTAGTGACAGTGTTTGTTTGTTTTTTGCTGATTGAATTTGTATAATCAGTGCTACAAATTCATTGTTTAATTTTTGTTTAATGAAATTTGTTTTATCTACACAAGAAACGTGTTTTGATTATGTTTTCCTGTAAAACCACGATTAGTTTTCATAGTTTTACACTATTGCAATTTGCAGTTAACGAAAACTGGACTAAGGCTGAGATCTGAGAGGAAAACTTCCTGGTCTCACCTATTTTTGTCAAGGCATTGTGTTACTAACCGGACCAACCAGCTTCATGTTAAAATGTAATGCAAAGCACCAATTAAATGAATAATCAAATGGATGCATTTATTCGCATTGTAACTCAGATTACCATTAGAAATCACCCAAACAAACGCAGCGCAATGGAATTCCCAAAGAAAAATCTGACAATTATTTATGTACGTGATACGCATGCGCGCCCCGAGCCTCGCGCGTGCGCAGCTCCCCATAGTGTCTCATTACAAGAGTGGCTTTGGGAATTCCCCAGGAAAACACCTACGCGGACATACGGCCTTTTTCTTGACAAACTGGCCACAAATAAGCAGCTCACGAGGTGAGCAATTTGTAGTTTTATAATGCTCTGGACATGGAGGGAATCTGAGGCTTGTGCAACAGCGCTTGCCGCTGTTGTTTGGGAATTTATCCAGAAAGAGCCCATCTTGTTCCCCTAAAAACATCAACACCCGTCAGACGGAATCCACCTAGACTGAAGGCAAACGGCGCAAACAGTTTTGTTTGGAAAGGAAAGGTAGTTTCTCTTGTTAAGGCTGACATCATTTAAACGGCTGATTCATATAAATGGAGGGGACGCAGGATATTCACGGTGAATCCCGGAGGCAGAATGCACGGCCTGGACCCAGCGACGCTGTGGAGAAAAGGGGTGCCGTGGACTCTGTCCCAGAGGACTGGTGTGACAGCGGACTGGACTCCTTTAGCGGGGTCGGACTCGGTTTTGATGTTGCCTACGACACTACTGAGGCCGAGCAGATGTGGACACCTGGACGGTGTGTGTCTGACATACGGGACATCCCGCCTTCCGACGAGCCCGACACCAAGAACAGCGCGGACTGTGTGTCGATCGGCGGCGGAGAAAGGCTCGACTCTGCCATCGGGGACTCCATTAACGAGGATGCAGTGATGGGGTGTCTCTCCGCCGGGATTGTCACTATGATCCTGAGCGAACCCTCGGGAACTGACAGACAGGCGGTGTTAAACACAGAGGAGGGCCGCCAACGGAGGGAAGAGCTCTTCAACACGCTCAACTTTCTGTCGGAGGACGGGGACACGTAAGTTAAGGCTGTGCTGTCGTCTGTCGCCTGGACGGTTGTCAGTTTTGTTGTCAGACTGTACATTTTTCTCTCTTGTTTTTCAGAGTACTTCATTTGGCGGTGATTCATGAGCAGTGGGGTGTTGTTCAGTGCCTCCTTGAAAACATTGTGATGGACAACACCTGGATTCCTTACCTGGACATCCAGAATGACCTGGGCCAGGTAAATGCACAGTATTGCCAGACCCTTCTAGAAAAACGAGCAAGTCATCTATTGATAAAGAGGAATCGCTTTTAATTCCTTTTGATTTATTTTTGCTTGAAACATTTGCAGTAGATTATTTAATTTGTGTGCCTATTAGGTTTTCCTTAATTAAATAATCTTTAATTAAAACTTTAATGGTGCCCCCTGTCACAACTTCTATTCTCTGATAGGGATGTGTGATAATCACCCAATAGTTGGCAAGTCGTTGTCTAATGAGTGATTCATTTAATCATTCATTCAAACAATTTGTTCAGAAACACAGCAAGGGAATTTTTTTATGAATGAATCATTGAATCACTGGCTTATGTCCAAAATTAATTTGTAAGGGCAGGACAGTAATCTATTTTACAGCAACAAGTCACTCAAAAAAACTTTCAGATTTTCTCATGTGCATGCATCTATTGGGCAACAGAAACCAAGAATTAATAATCCCAAATACACAATTTATCTCTAGTAATATTGAAGACTGTGACAGACCATGTTTATAAGTAGTATTACCGAGACAAATAAGCTGAAAGTGACTTATAATAAGTGAATATGGCAGCACTGATATACCAAATACATCGACGTGGGTTCCATATGCTAATACTTTTTTCCCCAATTATTTTTCCCCCCTCACTCAGACCGCTCTACATTTAGCAGTCATTGTAGACCGCAGTGAGTGTGTTCGAGCGTTATTGTGGAGTGGAGCCAGTGCAGAGATCCAAGAGAGGGCCGGAAACACACCGTTACACCTGGCTGTGAGAGAGCTACGCACAGAATGTGTGAGAGAGCTGACCAGCTGCTCACGGACACCACCAGATCACCTAAACCTCACCAATTATGCAGGTACAAACCCAAGCAAATAGATGTACGTATGTTAATGCATTTAAAAGCATCCAAAATGACTTTCAATAAATTGCACTAAAGGTTATCAAACTTTAGGTTAATTTGCTTTTATGGTTATCAAACCCACAACCGTGGCATTGCTAGCCCAATTGTCTACTGTTTGAGCTTCAGAAAGTTATAACATTTGAAATTGCATTTATTATTTTTCAACATTCATCAATATGCCTTTCCCATTCATATATTATGTCTTCTTAAGACTCATCATTCATCTGTCTTCTTAAGGTGTGAGTGCACTGCACCTGGCTGTACATAGAGGCAATTGTGATGTCATCAAAATGCTGCTGGAGGCAGGAGCAGATGCCAATCAACGGGTGAGAAAAATAGCATTTAATTTAATGCTATAATATGTAGCTTTTGTCTCTCAAGCAGTTACAAGAACTGCATGCATCTCCATGAAGAATATTTGTGTGGATGAATGTTCAGGTGTTATTATAGACTCAGTTTTTTCTTTTGTTTTTTTCAAGTGGTGATTTGTTGTTTTGGTCAATAATTTTCATGGTCATTAACTTTAATGTTATTCCCACACCTCACATAAAGCAGAGTAGCTGGAGCTACTTCTCTGTGTATTGTTTATGGATACAAGAAGTTACAGCAAATGACGAATGTATGCATTTCACCACCAAATGCTTCCTGACAGGTGTAAATTATAACCACTTATACCACGGGGCTGTTTAGTGCTTAATTTATGCTCATTGGCTGTTTAACAATCTAAGGTGTTCAGTTCATTTTACAGAAACTCATCTAAAGTAGTTTCAGGCAGGCCTTGACTGTATTATAGTTCTATATCATTAAACTGAATGATTGCAGTTATTTCACAGCCTACAATAGTTCAAAACAATATGCTTTGAGGTACAGAAGAAATTAAAAAAATTATTTTTAGGTGTGGTAACCATAGTATAAGCAGAATAATTGACTCTGGTCTGCTGAATCATTAGCAAATAATGCACACTCCGATGTGTGTCATGGCCACATCACCTTGTGTGTGCATTATTTTCCTAATAATTCAACGGCCCGTAATTTCTAATAGTTCAATAAGCTTACTGTGGTGATTCAGGGTACAACAAAAACATGGTTCAGACATTGTGATGGATTAACTTTTTGGACCAAAAGTTTCATAGTGTATTGTTAAATTTACAGTCATTTTTTAAATATTTGTCCTTAATTTGCATTTTGAATACATATATTTGGAATACATTTTAAATATATAAAATATTATTATGATTATTTTAATAAAATTTATTTATTTTAATGATTATCTTATTGACTTTGTAGGATCTGGGGTCAGGTCGGTCTCCATTGCACTGGGCAGTGGAAAGTCAGAAGACAGCAATAGTGGAGTTACTATTGAGCGCTGGCGCATTGGTGAACCAGCGCTCGTATGCAGGCCACACACCCTTCTACTGTGCCCTTTACAGACCCAACAAAGAGGTCCAGACCCTACTTTGTGCCCATGGGGCCATTTACACACAGGACGGTGAAGAGGAGGAGGAGGAGGAGGAGGAGTGCAGAGAGAGTGAAGAGGTTAGAGCCCAAACCACATACATTTACTAACCGCATGCCTAAAAGTCTGCTTGTATACTCATGATTTCTCTTTCTGTCGCAGGAGGAGTTTGATGATGTCATCATTAATGGACAGCGAGTGCTGTAGCTGTAAAACATGGACACTACTGTGTGTGTTCTTGTAAATGGTACCGTATGATGTCTGTATGCTAGTTTTGGTTCAGGTCGATGGAGTACGTTGATTCTGTTTATCAGGATATCAGTTATTTAAGCCTGACATCACGTAAAGCCTTTTTACAATGGAGGCAGCTTTTCATTTAATAAAACCTCTCATCAGCTCATCTTGTATGTATCATAATTGAAGGGATAGTTCATCTTAAGTCAAATATTGTTATCATTTACTTCAAACTTAAATGGAGAAGATATTTTGAACCTGTATATTTTGTGCACACACAAATGTCCAATGTTTAAACAACATTCATCTAACATGTCTTACAGTAAATGCGTGTATGTGTTTCAAATATGAAATTGTCGATACGTGTTCAAGAGGTTGAGTAAATGATTCTTTTTTTTTTTGGGGTGAACTATCCCTTTAAGAACCAAACTAGCTAGAAGACACAAAACAGCCTACATTGCGTGTCTATGCTGTATGATGGCATCATGCAGCTGTGATGCTCCCACTAGAGGGGATGTGTTGATGTACAAGATGAAAATAGTGGCTTTTTCCTTTATTTTTGAATCTAAATTATTAGGCAGATTTAAGCAAAGAAATCTTGAAGAGAAAACGTATGGTTTTTAATAAACTGGCTGAATTACTATTAATGCTAAACCAACTATTTGCTGTGTTTGAGTCGAGTGTCACTGTTTTTATGGTGACTTCCCAATTGTCTAATGTGTGTTTACAGTGGATGTTTTTAATTCGTTTTTCTGACAACATGGGTCTTAGGGGTCAAATAGGATAGACAAGAGGTGGATTTGAGGAATGCCGGAATTGATAGTTGGTCAGGTAGGAAGTTAAAGTGTTTTATGCTTAATTGAATAGAAATTCACATTTTAAAGAATTCTACAATAGAAATGATAACAGATTCAAAACTTTGGATTGAACGTGCAGAAACGTTATTAGAGGGAAATTCTTGAACGATCACATTTCAGACTTAACTAAATATTATTAAATACATATTATTTGTGAAGAATCGACAACATTCCAAATTACATTAAATTCACACAATTACTTATTTCTTAAAGCATTTAAAAATATATTTTAAATGTATTACTATATTTAAAAATATATATTTGACTTCATCTATTTTGTTTCCAATTGTTAAAGATTTCTAGTCACTCACATGGGGCATTATGGTTGTGGACATTTTGTCACCTGTTTATAGGCCTGTTTCAAATATTTCATTTGGCTGAATATGAATATTTTTGGGTGATGATTGGTAAAATAGACGCTCATTTGGAAATCGGGGCTCCTGTTCTACTTGTCCTCTGTGAGTTGACGGTATACTGTTGTGCAGAGCAAGTTTGTAATTGTTATTTGTTTATTAAGAATATGTCATTGATTTGACTTCATTCTTTCTGAAGCCAAATCACATGGCATCCTGGAGAGAGGGAGAAGTAACATGTATGGAGTAATGAAAGTCTGTCTAAGTCTTAAAGGTTTGAGCGGTAAAGTGGGTTTGAAGGGAAGCTGGATTTGGGTTTGAATCCATGTGTACAAATACAGGCTGCACAGATTTCTTCTCATCTGAAAATATTTCTGTTTACTTGGTGATGGGTGAAATCGCTGAAAAGCTCTTAGCAACCATTAAAATGGACAATAAACAATAATAATGACGCAAAGACTGGTTTTACTTTTCTCGTGCATATTAACACACACTCTCATCTAATCCCAAACATTGTAGAATGTATATTAAGTGTGAGTAGCTGCCAGTTTAAAGCATCTCTTTTTATGCAGACATGCCCTTTATAAGTTATTGTCATCATGTTTGTCATATTCACTGTAACTTGGCCAGTTTTTTTCTCTCTTTGAAAAATGAATCCCACAGAAATTGTCAGTGAATGTACAGGGCATAAAAACAAATCAAAACAAAAACGCAAATTTAGCATTTAGCTAGTTACAGGACAGATAAACACATTTTACCCCAACTCTACAGTTCTTCTCATTTTATATATGTGTTTGTGTCAAAAAGAGGTGGTGTGCTAATAGCCTTTATTAAAGTATTTTAAGTCTATCACATTTAATTACATTTTTTACAAAATTGCATATAGTTTTAACGTAAAATTCAAAGTTTGTTTTGCATTAATGTGCATTTGGAAGAAAAATGAGCTATGATGAGATAGCTCTGTTGGTCCAGTTAACATACATACTGCCTTATTTTACAAGGAATAGTATGAGCTCAGAAATGATCTGAATATGATACCATAAGATCTAACCTGGAAGTGAACAGAATTTTTTTAAAGTTGCTCATTTGTACATGTATGCACACATCTATATATATGGAATAAATAAGGCACTAGAAAAGATCTTCTGTCCACTTCTAAGTGAACTCGTTTGAAATATGACCACAATGCATAAAGTAAAAAAAAAAAAAAAAAAAAAAAAAAGTGAAGTGATATCAGAAGATGTGACCCTACAAAGGACAGAATGATTACACCCCAGTCTGTTCTCGTCACATAGGAGCTACATTGCCCATTACAGTTCAGTACAGGTGTTGTAAATGGCGTCTCCTTGAAGTAGTATGAGGAGGAGGAAGACCTAGCACAAAGCCCTCAACAATTTCAAAGTTAAAAACAAAACAAAAAAAACACTTGCAATTAAACACACACACAACAAGCTCATTTAGCCCACCACACATCATTATGCTTGATGTTCAGCCACGATATTTATCACAATTCTTTTGTATCTTTAGGTTTGGTTTTAAACATTACTGAATAGCAAGCGATCCCAAACTAAATGCATTATTTGGTCTGGACCAAAAGTACCAAGCCACAAATGTGCTCATATCCTAGTTCTCCTGAAAATAATGTCACAATCCAGAGTCTCCTAATAGTAGACTTCTTTAAACAAATGAGATATTTTGTCCTTAATTTTTTTGCAAAAAGTGACCTGGAAACATCATTGATTGGTCATTTATTCAGTATAATTATTTTACATTTTATGAACCAAAATATGAATCTCCAAATACTGCCATGATCTAGCTGTTCACTCTTCTGTATTTTCCTGATTAAACAATAGAAAAGGCCAAGGTTAAAGGTCAGCTCAACTCTTTAATGGTACGATCGGAAGTTCTTCTCCAGCACGCACAGATTTACAGACGATCCAACACCAAACCCTGCAAACAGCGGTTCAGAGAACTTGGCCTGAAATCTGTGGATGAGCTCCATCGCCTCAGACACTGTGTAAAAGGACACAGATCCTCCAGCATAATCCAGATACACACCGATCCGCGAGGCACGAGGTGCACCCGGCAGATCTTTATCCATCTTATTGTGCCAAGCCGAGTATCCAGAGTCTGAGCACAGGAGGCTCCAGGATTTATCATTGTATCCCAGAAGGCTGTTGGAGTTCTTACCTTTGCGGCTGATGCTCTTGTAGGCAATTCCAATGGAAAATTCACCATTCCACTCCACTTCCCAGTAATGACGCACTCCACTGAGCGGCTCCTTGCACAGGATCTGACAAAAACCATCAAACCGCTCCGGATGATCCGGGTAATACTGGGTTGTTCGCTTGCGGATCACGCGGCGATTTCCGTCTGAAAGGACTAGCTCTTTATAGGCCGTGTTGGGATCAAATGTAAGTTTACAAGAATCTGTGAAATTAAATAGTAGAAATTAAATAAAACATGACTCATTTAGCAATAATATTATCATCTGTAAAGTGAAGAGATTCATTAATGTGAAATTGCTTGTACACTCACATCGGAGGAAATCCGGTCTCGTTTTAGGATCTTGGAAGTCCGTTTTTAACGGAGCTGGAAATATAGTGTAAGCAGAACATAAGTAGTTCTGTACAGCCATATTCATAGTCTATATAACTAAAGTAGATAACTATAAGAATAGCCATATTAGCATCCACAACGACGTACAATAAAGCTCTTAAAAACAATAGGTGATTGTCTTCATTGTTTGTTATGCTGGTTGAAAGTCTCTTCATATCCTGATAGCATTAAGTGATCCAGATGAATTGATGTGTGTTTAATATTATGTGGAAGGTGTAGGACCAAGAAAAGTTTGTCCAATCAATGAATAAAATAGGTCTGATTCCATCAATTTTGTCCCTCTGTGTCATTAATATTATTAATATTGTGGTGTGGACTCTTGAGGCCTTTTAAAACTCTTCATTAAAAAATAAATAAAAAAATCTAGAAACTCTGAAATTGTCCTTACCTGTCAAACGTTCTCCAGACCTCGGGATCAGGACATACACTGAAGTGTCACTCACTGAGATGAAACAGATAAATATAAAGAATGAATATAAAATCTTTATGTACACTATTGTGCAAAGGTTTGGGGTCAGTAAGATTTAAAATAAAAACAAAAACAATACTTTCAACAAGGATACATAGAATTGATCAAATGTGACCTTTTAAGACATTTATGTTGAAAAAGACTTCTAATGTTGCACGTTGATAACAATAAGAAACCATTAACAGTATGTGACACTTTCTGCATCATTGTTTGAATTTCATTCATAAACTCGTCTGTAACTAGAAGATTTATCCTTGTCTGTCTAGTGCAGAGTAATGTCTCTCATCTGTACTTATTGTAATAATTACATTATTTTGTATAGATCTAACAATAGCAAAAAAATAAGGTAAAATCTTTTACACAGCCTCTCCGTGGTTAAAATGTTAGAGTCTTCTTGATTACCTCGTTTAGAGATGTTTCCTAGCTCTTTTTTGCAGATATCATCCAGGTGGTCTTTCATGTCAGAGACGCTCTTGGTGATCTCGCTGAAGGAGAACTCGGGGTTTATCAGCACTTTGGGCACCATGGGCTCCGGTGGGACAGACAGTAAGGGGAAATTCTGTACAAATAATGAAGACACTTCAAATCAATGCTGAGAAGTAGCTTCCCTGCCCATCTCATCATTAAAACTTTCTAAATAGCAAAGAAAAAAGATGGAAAAACATGAGAAGCTGTAATATTTCTTAACCTGTAGGAAGTGAATGTTGTCCTCTGTGTCAAGTATTTGACGTAGTTCACCATCTCTCCTCTGAAGCTCCATGATCTCTTGTTCAAGTCTCTCTATGTAACCCTGAGCCTGTCAGTACATCAAAGTTATTATGGTCTGAGATCAGTGAACAGCAACTTTACATGATTACAGTTTGTCTGAAACATATGAGTTATGTCATTTTTTTCCAGCACTTGCATAAAGCTCAATTAAAGTGTAAGGATTTAAATGTATTGAGACGAACGCATTACTTTCTCATTCATTTCTGAATGCAATGTGTATTTACCTGAGCCATGGAGGCCTGTAGATTAGCCTGTATGAGCTGGGTGATCTCAGCATGCCACCGCTCTACCGCCTGTACCATCTCATTGAAGATTTTATCACTGTCAGTCTGGGCCCGCTGTGCATTTCCCTTTAAAGAAAGTGTGAGGATCAGCAAAAGCATGCATCCACACAGCCAGGGGGCAGCACAGAGCACAAAGTATAGGATAACTTGGACATTATCGTTGCATCTGAAATACTTCACAAATGTTTTTTTAAATAGTATATAATAAGGAAGTATGCAGTTTTTGAAGCATTATTCATATGGTACATTCAAGTTATATTTATGAGCTGGAAAGTCAAATGGCATTGGGTGCAAGTTTTTGGTTGGAGCAAGATGGCAATATTTTTCATTTCATTTCTTTTTTCGGCTTAGTCCCTTTATTAATCTGGGGTCGACACAGCGGAATGAACCGCCAACTTATCCAGCACATGTTTTACACAGCGGATGCCCTTCCAGCTGCAACCCATCACTGGGAAACATCCACACACACTCATTCACACACATACACTACAGACAATTTAGCTTACCCAATTCACCTATACCGCATGTCTTTGGACTTGTGGGGGAAACCGGAGCACCCGGAGGAAACCCACACCAGCACGGGGAGAACATGCAAACTCAACACAGAAATGCCAACTGGCCCAGCCGAGGCTCAAACCAGTGACCTTCTTGCTGTGAGGCGATCGTGCTACCCACTGCGCCACCATGAGGCCCAAGATGGCAATGTATTTGTTTAAAAAAAAAGACTATACATATGGTGCTTTATAACGTCATAAGAAAATTGTACAATACTATGGTATATTGTACATGTACTATAACTTAAAATGTTTTATTGCTGTAATTCAAAAGTTTCTCTTAAATGTTTTTGTTTATTTTAAAATATGATGTTTCCTTACTGGTCTGGCTCCCTCAGAAACCGAGGACAGGAAATTGATTAACAAAAAATTTAGAACTTTTGCCAATTAAAATACACAACATTGTTTTTTTTTTGCCTGAGTAGACAGACATTTGGGAAATGGGTTTCAAAATGCAATTTTATGAAAATGGCCACAATATAATGTATCTTCATACATTGTTTTCATTCTAGAAGTATGCGCAAGTACAGTACTTGACAAATAAAACAACAGTAGTGGACTACAGGATCGCATGTGCGGAGATTCATAGTGTTTTTTAACATAGTAACAACGCCTGAAATTTAATACAGCATGTCAATGAGGACTGTTTAAAAATCACAAAGGAATATTTTTCTGTTTTTAGTACTTTGTTGTTATTTAAACAGACCCTTAAAGAAAATCCAGTTTCCCACTAGCAATTATCAGATTTTGGATAATAATTTTGTAGTTACTATAGTTTTAGTAATCTTTTCATGGGTAAAAACTGACCAGTAACAATACATCTCTTTTGGGTACAGTTAAAAAGTACAGTGATAATCAAGTACACTGAAACTGAATGAAATTGAGACATGTTTGATTTTTAGGACAAACCTTGAGGACTTCTACATTGTGTCTGAGTTCTTGAAATTCTTTCATTCGATCCTGAATAATGTGCTGAACCTTCGACTGAGTTGCCACCAAGATTTTCTACAATCACACACAGATTTGAGACTCATTACATTCGCAAGAAATACATTTATCCACAACAGTTATTAGAGTTTATATTCAATAGGCCCCCCCAGTCGCAGAGTTGCGAAATCAAAAGTCTCTTAAGTGCCATCTGAAATTTTTTTCTAAGATGAGCATTTTTCTTAGCCTCCTGTTTAGAATATGCCCATTTTAGTATATATATATATATTTTAAATCACATTAAGAGGCCTTTGCATCAGAACTCTTAAAATGTTATTAAAAATAATGTTTTACTCAAACCCAAACCTAATAAACAGTAAATCCAGAGAAACTGTACTCTTATTTTTTATAGCTGTACATTTATATATTCAATCTCATTAGAAGTTAATATTGTTTTCATGAAAAAATAATCAAAAGTTACACCAATCTAAAATAAAAACAATACAAATAACATAATAAAAATGTTTCTACTGTTCTTTTGAGAAGATATTTATTATTATAAAAATCCTTTTGAAACAATTACATTTATTTTGAAGGCATTGTGTGGTAACAAAAATGCCAAGTCATCCTTCTGGCCAGCAAATAATAAAACAAAAAAGGTTTTAAACTTTTTTTGTTTTATTGCAGTATTTGTTGGCCATAAAACAGTTTTGACAACTTTTCCAGATTTGATGTCTATGGACCTTCCAGTTAATATCCCTCCCTAAAGAACCACTGACAGAGAACACACATATTTGTGTAATCGGACTCATAACTTCTCCAATGTGATCCCCATGACTCCTTTCCAAGCTTAATCGCAACAATTATAATCTCTTCACATCTCACCTGTTTCTCTGTGCGTTCATCATCTGCACTGACTATGTTGTGGCTGCGATGTTCTCTGACTGTACACAGCACACAGATGCACATCTGATCGGAACGGCAGAAAAGCTCCAAGCCTTTTTCATGCTGTGGGCAAATCTTCCTGTCCAGGTGTCCGGTCTCATCCACCAGCTTATGTCGTTTAAATGTGGTTGATTCGTAATGGGGCTTGATGTGTGTCTCGCAGTAATAAGCCAAACACACCAGGCAGGACTTCACCGCTTTGCTCCGGCGACCAGTACAGAAATCACACAGCGCATCACGCTTGAAGTAAGGAAATGGGTTGGGGTCCCGAGAGGGCGGCTGAGGCTCCGGGTTTCCTAAGTGGGGTGCATTACGTCTAAGAATGGGGCGAGGAGTGAAGGTGGTCTGGCACTGCGGACAACTGTACACTCCGAGGTGGTCAGAATGGTCCCAGTAGATCTTAATGCACTCCAGGCAGAAGGTGTCTCCGCATGGGATGGTGACCGGGTCCCGGTGGGTATCTGCGCAGAGAGGACAGGTGTAGTCGATTTCTGCCATGTTTTGAAAAGAAAGGTGATCTGAAAGAGCACATGAAGTGGGAACACCTGCATTTATACAAAAACACTGGATGGAGGTGCTGAAGTGAGTTGAGCATGTGTATAAACACAGTATGAGCTGACATGAGGGTTTCTGAGGCAAATATCTTACAGGAAGTTGCTTATGGTCAGCGTCATAGTGACATTGTACAGCCAAAGCCTGATTGCACTGATTTGTTTGTTTTTTAACTCGTAACTAATCCTGTAATCTTGAGTTCAGCCACAGTCATTGTACAGGTCCCAGATCTTTGATTACATCAATACATCATTTACAATAGACAAGAAACAACATAACAACATGACTATGCATCAATAAAGCAACTGTGGATTAGAAAGCAGTTTGAAAGCAAGTCTTGTGTAACTGTCAGCAAGTCACATACTGTCAGTATGTGGTAAAGGCAGTGTGCTAGAATTTCAGCACACTAGCGCAATAACCTGAGTAAAACCTGTAGTGTTAGCTGAGAATGTTTGAGATTTAAGAGAAAAAAAATTAAGATTCTCCTTAAGTGTGTGCTGCAGTCAGATTATTAGATTATTAGTTAGGATTTAAAAACTCCTCTGGTGTGATCCTGTCTATGTCATAATAGATTTGGACATAAGAACAGAATTTTCATTTTAGCATGAAGACAAGTCACCTAGTCTCTCTCTCTCTCTCTCTCTCTCTCTCTCTCTCTCTCTCTCTCTC
>CAIGQW010054193.1:1461435-1528113 GCA_903798125.1 Danio choprae
CAGCTGCAACCCATCACTGGGAAACATCCATACAACTCAATCCAAACATCCATACACACTCATACACTACGGACAATTTAGCTTACCCAATTCACCTATACCACATGTTTGTAGGCTTGTGGGGGAAACCGAAGCACCCGTAGGAAACCCACGCAAACACATGGAGAACATGCAAACTCCACACAGAAATGCCAACTGACCCAGCCGAGGCTCGAACCAGCGACCTTCTTGCTGTGAGGCAAATTTCCCAGAGATGAGTTGCAGCTGGAAGGGCATCCGCTGTGTAAAACATATGCTGGATAAGTTGGCGGTTCATTCCGCTGTGGTGACCCCAGATTAATAAAGGGACTAAGCCGAAATGAAAATGAATGAATGAATGAATATATATATACACATATATACATATATACACACACGCACGCACGCACGCACGCACGCACGCACGCACGCACGCACGCACAAAAATTTAAATATATAGTAAAATTGTAAGAAAAATACATTTTAATATAAATCAAAAAATCGGGTAGAATTAGATCTATATTTAGAACAAAACAATAATACACGAAAAACAAGTTTGGTAATTTAATATATGAAGAATCTCTCTCACTCTCTCACAAACAAAACAAAAAATACCTGCATAATAATATATTTCTGTGTCAAAGGTATCTTCACGGCTCCATGTGCTGGCATCTTCTCCTTCAGTCTGACTGTCTACTCGAACAAGGGCTCTGAAGGGCAGCGTTTGTACCAGCGGGTGGCACTAGTGAGGCAGGGCCGTTCTGAAGCCAGCACATGGGAGGACAACAGGGAGGATACAGAAGACAGCGCCACACAAACCGTCCTGTTTAGTCTCAGTGCCGGAGAGCAGGTTTACGCACAGCTCATGTCTGGCAGAGAAGTGTGCGGAGACATGTGGGGCAAAAACATCTTTAGTGGATATTTACTCTATCCTACTGAGGGCTAAAACAGCACGTCATTGCTGGACACAGAGCCAAAGATACACAAACTCAGATACACTGACAGTGATGTGAGCATTATGTTCAGTAGAATAAACTAAGGCTAGTGGAGACAAACATTGTATGACCTTCTCTTCATTCATGGAAACACTCACGCAGTTGTATCAGGAATTCTTTCACGTAGTTGTAAGAAACATTAAAAGAATTAAACTGAGTGCAGTGACAAATCATTATTGAGAATATATTTTAATTGAGAGTGTGAATTTATTGAGAATGTGCTTGTTGGTTTTGCAGTCATCAAGTTTCCCTAAAAGAGCGAAACAATGCACGAAGGCAATCTTTACATATGCAGATTCAGATAACTCAAAGATAAAGACAATCCACATCTGTGGTACAAACATTAGCCACAACTTCAAAGACTAGTGTAGAAGCACAAAAAAAACTATTAGTGATAGAAAAAATGGCCTAACGATTCTACTTTGCATCCAAAGGTCACAGGTTTGAGTCCCGGCCCCAGCAGGTGAATAAATATCCACCTCAATACCACGACTGAGGTTATTTCCATGAGCAAAGCACCGAATCCCCATCTGCTCCCCAGGCAGCTCACTGCTCCGTGTGTGTTTACGGGTGTGAGTTGCTTTGAATTAAAAGCATCTGCTAAATGCATAAATGTAAATGTACACTGGAGATTAAAATTAGAAAACAATTAGAAAACCCACAACTTCCTATATTTTGAAGTCACTGCTTAGTCCTATTTAACGTTATACAATCAGGGGTAAAAGAGCTACTTTGTTAAAGCATATTTGATGAGTTATGTATATTCTGAAGCAAAGTTTTAAAAAAAATCTTCTACTGGACATTTGAAAATTACACTGATCAAAATGAGAGAAAATGTTCAGATTCCTCACAGTTATTGGTGTTAATTTGCCACTTGTTGGCATCTCCTTCATCCTTTAACTGACATTGACCTTTTCTTCATATAGGTTATCATGAAAAAAAAGAAATAAAAAATCTAATATCTTGTCTGAAGTGGTGTCAGGAACAATTCAACCAAATACATTTGTCAAAATGTGTTTTTCTTAGAGTGGAAGTTATTGATCTGACATTATTATTGATCTGACACACGCTATTGATTTGGCAGCCAAACTTTCCAGCTTTCACTGATTTTGCAAGGTGGTGAGCCATTCTGAAGTTACCGAAACCCTGACAGCAGGTTGTCCAGTGGAAGGTTAAAAGGACACCTTTCAGCCATAGCAAGAAAAACCAGTTCTTCAATATTAGCGATTTTCTAGAAGATTGCATATTTACAGGGTTTCTAAGTCCTTTAAAAATCTGGTTGTTCTTGAAATTCAAATACATGAGAGGGCAATTGAGAATCAGCTCACCACTTCAGCTCTCAACAGGGTAAAGATCCATCCCTCAGCATTAGAGATGGGTACCGAAACTCGATACTTTATCTGTATCAATGCTAAATTACAAAAGACAGAAGTACTGATAACCTCTGACGTTAACGGTTCTGCTATTGGTACTGGAGAATTATTGCTAAATAAATGCTACAGTAGCATAATTTAACTGACCAACCTTTTCTAATTTGCGATAGCCTTTGTTATTCGTCTGAACTGTTGGCAATCTCACGTGAAATATGTTCATCTTGTTCCGTCGTAAGGCTGATTTTTACTTGCCGCATTCTTGGCGCTAGTTTGCTTGACTGCGTGGTGAATGTTTGACGTCATCGCGAAGTTGGCGGAGGTTCGCTTTGGGTGCGCGCAACATGATTTTGGTTGGCGGAGTGCACAAAATTTTTCGAGACTTAAGCAACTTCACTGCTAATCCCAACAAGTGCAGAAAGAAATGCCGCAAGGGGGCTAAAAGGTGTGGAGAGGTCAAAGCCCTGCAAACTCCTGCCAGACCCTCTGTCTTAAAGCCCATAAAAGAAAAATTAGCAAAGCTTCTCAGTGGCTCTGGAGACTTCATCCTTCCAGCTGCTCGCTTCAAGCCCCTGCCACCAGTGAAAAGACCACAAATGTGTCCTGTGGAAGGACCCGAGCAAGAGTTTGTCCTGCCTGGGTGCCCTTTTAATATGGACCCTTCCAAAGTGCTGGGTGTTCGTCCACATCTTGTTCTTGCACCAGATAAGCTGTTCTCCCACCAATCCTCCTCAATGAGTCCTCTGAGGCCCATCTCTGTGCAAGAAGCTTGCATGAGTTAGCATGAGTTTGTCTTTCCTGAGTGTCCTATTCAAGTGCATCCTCCTAAACTGCTGGCCGTTCCTCCATGTTCTGTTCCTGCACCAGATGAGCTGTTCCTCACAGTGTGTCCCATTCCTCCTCCTCGTCCATGTGCTCTTTTGAGATCAGTGTGCTCTCTCAGCCCATCGGAGTCTCAGTCTTCAGGTTCTGCCCGGTTTGCATCTTCTTCAGACCTCATGTTTGCTGATTTTAAAGATGAGGAAAGATAGTTTGGGAAGACCATCCAGACCTTCCTCAAGCCTGAAAGATTCCGAAGGATGAGACAGATGCTTGCCTGAGAGAAGGAGAAAGTGCTGGATGATGAATCATGGACGAGTGAAGTGTTTGAGATCCAGGACCTCAGTGAAGCTGGAGACTCTGAGGCTGAACATGATATAGCCTCTGTTCTGCGTGACTCCTTTTGATGGTCCTGAGAGCAAGCTCTGAAAGTCCTGAAAGAGCCAAAGGACAGAAGAAAAGTGCCAATGATTCTGTTCATCTGGGCAAAGGAGAAGGTGAAGGAAAAGGTGGAGAGGAAACTCTAGAAGAAGAGGGAGAGAAGAGAAAGAGAGCTGCTGCATCACCGTTACAGAAATGATCCTAAAGTGAAGCACCTATGGATCAACAAACACAACCACAACTACAGATGATGCTGATGCTGATCATCGTCCCTCCCCCAAATATCCCACTCACCCTTTACCCACTGCACAATCCTGCCTGCAATAAACACTATGCAATAGCTGAAAGATATTTGTCTCTTCTTGTTTTTATATAATATAAAATAAAAACATAATATAAAAAACATGTTAAGCATAAGCAGAATTATTTTAAATATTTTTCTAAATCATTGTATTTACTCTGCGAAATGTTGCTAAAACCATATCACAGCTAAGGTTAACTCAGATAAAAATAGGGGCAAACAAATAGGGGCTAGAACTATAATCTGGCTAAGCATCTTTCAAAAGTGCATTAACTGCAGAAAGATAAATGCAAAGTTTTCAACTGCCTAGCTACTAATGTTACATCATCCACATCCACATATGCTAGCAGTCAATCAAGTAACGTCTTTCTAAATTAGCATAAAATTAATAGTTTAATAAACACACATATTCGGTTACATTAAAAATAGTATTTTTTTCTGCAGTAGCCTAAATCAATCTTAAGCATTAAAAATGGCTTTACATCATTGTATTTACAAATAGATTAATACTAATAAATTGCTTATTAAGAAATTATAAATAAAATGTTACATTGCAAGAGGTTTCAAAACTGTTTAAACACAGTTAACGAATTTATGTGAATGTATTAATTATAAAACATAAACATTAGCCAGGGGCCTCACAGTGGCGCAGTGGATAGCACGTTCGCCTCACAGCAAGAAGGTCGCTGGTTCGAGCCTCGGCTGGGTAAGTTGGCGTTTCTGTGTGGAGTTTGCATGTTCTCCCCGTGTTGGCGTGGGTTTCCTCCGGGTGCTCCGGTTTCCCCCACAAGTCCAAAGACATGCGCTATAGGTGAATTGGGTAAGCTAAATTGTCCGTAGTGTATGAGTGTGAATGGGTGTGTATGAATGTTTCCCAGGGATGGGTTGCGGCTGGAAGGGCATCCGCTGCGTAAAACATATGCTGGATAAGTTGGCGGTTCATTCCGCTGTGGCGACCCCAGATTAATAAAGGGACTAAGCCGAAATGAAAATGAATGAATGAATGAATGAAACATTAGCCACAGCTGATTGTTTAACTGCATTTTGCAACTCAAATAGTATAAATTCAACTGCAGGGAGCACAATAAGCCAAGAAAGGTCCTAATTTCTACATATTGATTTTTCTCCAGAAGAATGGTTAAAAACTGAGAGTCATTTGCAGCCTACCTGCATGCTCCAACTTTGTTCCTTCAAACCCTTGTACATTCTTTTACAAGAAAATTTGTTTCACAATTATTGGATTCATTTTATTTTGCATAAAAAATATAATAAAAAATAAAGTGTTGCTAATTCTGTTCAATTTGTTTATTTTTTTTTAATAAAACAAAAAAACTGTAGTACCATTAAGAGCACAGTTAAAGTTACTGAATCAATTAGTATCGATAAAAGTAGTAATACCATTAAAACCTTAATGATACCCATCCCTACTCAGCATACAGAATGTCCATGTTTCAGAGAATTTAGGCCAGACTAACCTTTGCTGAGGAGCATGTTGTGTGGAGAGAAAACTGGTTCAACTTTCACTTTATGAAATCATTCATTGCAATCACCAGCCAGCTATTTATATAGAAAAACTTCAAACTGAAAAACAAGTAAAACTGTTCAGTGAAGCTGAAAACACTGAAATAAAGAAATTACCAGCCCAGAGTCCAGATGTAAAGCTGACTGAAAATCTCTGGAAAATGTTTGGTGAAAAAATGATGGCCAATAAAACTACTACAGTCAGCGATGAATGAACTGAAAAAGAGTGGATCAAGATCACAGCAGACTGGATTAACACAGAATCTCCTGCATATTGCCAGGTCATCTACTGCTCTGGCATGCAAAATATAGTGTTTTTAGTTATTTAAGTTCATGACAATGGGAACTACTCTGACAGCATTATTATCTGTATACAAAATCACTTAAAAATGCAAAAGAGGTAACATTTTATGTACTTTGTTATGTAAACATACCCTGAAATTCTTTTCTCATGTAACACATCAGGCATGATGGTCCCACATTAGATAAACACCATTGGGCTCTGTCTGACAGCTACAGCCACACCCAAAACACTCATTATTGGTCAGGCTGGAATAGGACTGACTAATCTGAGCGGACCACCACCCTCAATGTTTGAATAGTGCCTAGGAGGATCTGTTTACACATTTGGAGGAGATAAACCATGAATGGCATTCTTGGAACAGTCAACAAACTAAGCTTAAAGAATTTTGAGATAAAAACTTAGAGGACTAAGGCCAACTCACTGCACCGACAGACACAGACTAACACGGACAATCACCAGATTTCTCCAACGAAATACAGACTCCGAAGGAGGTAACAAACAAACCCTGTCTTTTACCATCTGTCTGACTGTCAGTGTAGTGTGAACTGGTCTTAAATAGCAATTATTTTAAGCAATTCTTAAAGAGATCCTTTAGTTTGTATTCCCAAGTTAACAGATGGTTAATCTTACAAAAACTAACCAAAAGGAAGTGACTCAGTACTGTTACTATGGAAGCACAGGTTAAATGATGACATCATTACAGTTCACTTTGTTCAGTGATGTCATAAAATGTCAAGAACGGCACGCATGTCTGCACAGCATTCACTCTTTCGCTCACTTTTGTCACAGCCTGAGGCTTGTTTCCTTTTTTTCTGTCAGGTGTCAACTGTGTGACTTCCTGTTTGATCAAATGTACAAATCAGCTGCGCCCCTAAAAAAATAGCAAGTCTCTCATTTATGCCCTTGTCATTCCTTTCGCCCTCTTCCCTCTGCTCTGGGCGGTGTGGCAGGAAAGGCATGTGAAGAAATTCCTAGCCCTGTTCAGACCGCTTCTTTTCCTTCTCCCAAATAAGGACGCACAGTGCAATACAGGAAAATGAGAGAGGAAGGGAGGGGCAGAAAACGGTGAAGAAAAAAAAAAAAAAAGTCATGACCTTTTATGGATGTGGTTCCCTCCTTTTCTGCCTTTCTAGCTGTCCTTCACTCCCTCTTTGTCATGCTTGGTCTCGCTCTTGGTGAACTCATTTCCATAAGGGTGGCACTCCCTGAGCTTGGACCCTAAACTCTGTCATAAAGAGGAAGAGACTCTCTCTCTCACACACACACACACACACACACACACACACACGCATTTCCACATCAAAACTACTGAGCAGGGTTTCTACACATAAACCGGTAAGTACTCTGCGTATAAATTTATGTTTGGCAATGTTCTGTACTTAATAAGTGTGAACAAGAGAACCTCAACAAGAGGTGAACAAGTAAGTAAGATGCTTGAGTGAGAGTGTTTAGAACTAAGTTTTAGTGACTAAATATTACATAGAACGATGTCTAAATTACAAGGAAATGTTGTTCATTTTAGTTTATGGTTTAAATTCCACTGCCTGTTTTCACATGTTCTGTGCCTGCAAAGTGTTTTTATTGGCAGTAGCTGATGACATGTTGCAAGTTCAGTCTTATCCCTGTCATTTCTCTCTCTTCTTCATACACACACACACACACGCTCACTCACTCTCAAAATGCATTCTCCAAAACTGAATGATAATCTAGCTGAATGACGCACATGTTTTTTCCCCTGAAAAATGAGGGCTGTTCTTTTTACTCCTCTCTCTCTCTCTCTCTCTCTCTCTCTCTCTCTCTCTCTCTCTGTCTCTCTCTCTCTCTCTTTTTGAGAGAGAGATTCAAGTGAGAGTATCAGATCTCTGCAAAAATGCTTTTGTTTCTGAATTGAGACCAACTCCTCTCATGGCCTCTAGTTTCCTGCATTGGAGGACTGGGTGTTAGCGGTTAAAGCTCAGTCAACTGTTAGATTTTTTGATTTGATAAACCAGAACGAAACTGAACATCGCATGAAGCCATTCTTAATCATTTGTGTCTTCATTTCCTATATCAAAATGTCTGCTTACACACCACATCTCACTCAGGATGTTACTAAGAGCTAAAGAAGTGAGCCTTAATGTTGCATGATACATAGCCTGAAGTCAAACACAGATAAGATGTTACACAATTTGGTAGTTACGCAATTTGAGATGTGACGACATTTATGAGTAAAAGGGTAGTTTTGTAGCTCAGTATAATTGCATCAGAGACTCCAGGTGCGCTTGTGTGTTTTTGCCTCAACAGGTGGGGCTCTGCCACTTACAAATAAAGGAAACGCTTCACCAGATGTGAACTGATTGGACTGTGATATGCACATGTTATGTTCATAAGACAAACACACAAACAGACACACACACACACACACACTCAGTAACCTCGCCTTCTCTACAAACATGGGCAGAGCAAGTTGTAACTTGTCATTTTCATATATCACCCACAGAAGTGATGTCTGAGTTTAATGATTTACAGGCAAGGGATACATACTTGTGTATGAAAGGTTTGTGAATGTCTGGTAATATAACAATTTTAGAGATTACTGTGGAATCTGAGTGCAATAAAGTGGAAACAGTAGGGAGGGAAAAATGAACTAGAATATGCTTTGTGTTTGAATGTTGAAAAGGAGTCAGACAGTAATCAGTAATCTTTCTGACACTAGAGGTGCATCGTAATATTCCTCAAAATTTAGCAGGTTCATTGTAAAATATTGTAAATAAACAAGTCACACAAAACTCTCAAACCATGGATTTTATTTAAAATCTAGTGACAAATGTTTTGTGTATTTTTAGATAACTTTTAGTTGATGATTTAGGGTAGGACTGTCTCTTTCTATTTGTATTAGTTTGACTATACTCTTGTGTTTGCATTTTAGTTCTTGATGAGGCACATGCGACAGTAATTAATTCAAATGAAGGCCTGATAAATCCAATATGGCCTATAACAGCTGTTTCAATGGTGATAAGTACATGTTGACACAAAAGCAGGTTGCATCATTTCTGAAACTCAATGGTCATCAGTTTTTTAGTTAAGACTTGAGATGTCTGTCTCTTTGCTGGTTCAGAGTTTTCACTGTTACATGCTTTATTAAGGCCCAATCCCAATTATATTTTTGTACCCCTACCCCTTTCCCTTGGCCCTTGAAACAGAGTGTGAAGGGGAAGGGCTTCAAAGCCCCTTACCTCTGGGACAGCACTACAACACCTGCACACGTCATCATATGTCATCGCAATCTCTTGCTTCATATGAGATTGACGATTGTGACTGCTGTAGTTATTCCAGTTGCGTTATTTTTTGGTATTTATCTTCAGGAAATCACTGAAGGCATATGTCATGTTATCATAACGATATAATGTGGCAAGATCGTAACATTATCATTAATTATAGCAGACACTGTAAAAATTGTCATTCCCAGCCACTAGACTTCTCTGACAGGCAATTCCAGTGTCATTGAGTGACAGAATGTTTTGGGACTACTATACAGGAGGTATTATTAGGGATTATACATAGCAAAATTTAGCGGGTTTTTTTTTTTAAAGCATGATGGTAAAACACGAACGCCATTATGAACGTTTTAAAACATATGCTTGTTTGTTGTAAAAATTCATAATGACAAAAAATAACTTTTAAATTTTGTACTCTCTTGACTTCCGCGTGCAGCCATGCAGCTGTTGTAGATGGTGTATTCTGGGAAATTTTCTTACCCTTTGGTTTCGAGTGTGGTCCTGAAAAATCTCAGTTTCGAGGGCTATCTAGCCCTTCCCCTTAGCCCTATGCCTTCAAGCTAAAGAGAATTGGACACCCCTACCCCTTTACGTGAACGGTAAGGGGAAGGGCTAAGGGGTAGAATTGGGATTGGGCCTTTATTAAGACTACATACACCTGTGAATTTAGGCCATCACCAGAGCATATTGATTATTTGCATTGGAACTTGGCATTACTGTCGCATGGTTGTCAACGGATGTTTTATGCAGAGTGAAATCCTCTGCCTACACACATTCAAGCTTTTAGCTAAACCAAACCTTCCTGGACAAATCAAACAAAATAAAGCAGGCAGCTTAAAAAATATACAAAAGCACATCTGTTCTTTTTTGATTCGTTTAGTATTATTTTAAATGAAAAATAAAAAGTAAAACAAAAAAGCTAAATCTTGCTCTTTGAGAAACGTAAAGGTATAGTTCATCCAAAAATAAAAACGTATTCACTATTTGCTGATTGGTTCCAAGAGTTTACGAGTTTCTTTTTTATGATGAACAAAAAAACAAGATATTCTAAAGAATGTTGTAAACCAGCAGCCATTAAAATAAAAATTGAATTAAAAAAACAACAACTACTGGGTAAAATTGGTGTATAGTACAGTCGTGGCCAAAATTTTTGAGAATTTCATAAATATTGGAAATATTTGCATATACTCCAGAATGTTATGAAGAGTGATCAATGCTCAAGAATGGCAGCAGGCAGGTGTGAGCCCATCTGCACGCACAGTGAGGCGAAGACTTTTGGAAGATGGCCTGGTGTCAAGAAGGGCAGCAAAGAAGCTACTTTTGTCCAAAAAAAAACCCATCAGGGACAGATTGATCTTCTGCAAAATGTATGGCGAATGGACTGCTGAGGACTGGGGCAAAGTCATATTCTCCGATGAAGCCCCTTTCCGATTGTTTGGGGCATCTGGAAAAAGGCTTGTCCGGAGAAGAAAAGGTGAGCGCTACCATCAGTCCTGTGTCATGCCAACAGTAAAGCATCCTGAGACCATTCATGTGTGGGGTTGCTTCTCATCCAAGGGAGTGGGCCATGACACAGCCATGAATAAAGAATGGCACCAAAACAACCTTCAACAGCAACTTCTTCCAACAATCCAACAACAGTTTGGTGAAGAACAATGCATTTTCCAGCACGATGGAGCACCGTGCCATAAGGCAAAATTGATATCTAAGTGGCTCGGGGTCCAAAACGTTGAAATTTTGGGTTAATGGCCTGGAAACTCCCCAGATCCTAATCCCATTGAGAATTTGTGGTCAATCCTCAAGAGGCGGGTGGACAAAGAAAACCCCACTAATTCTGACAAGTAGTGATTATGAAAGAATGGGTTGCTATCAGTCAGGATTTGGCCCAGAAGTTGATTGAGAGCATGCCCAGTCGAATTGCAGAGGTCCTGAAAAAGAAGGGCCAACACTGCAAATACTGACTCTTTGCATAAATGTCATGTAATTGTCGATAAAAGCCTTTGAAACGTATGAAGTGCTTGTAATTATATTTCAGTACATCACAAAAACAACTGAAACAAAGATCTAAAAGCAGTTTAGCAGCAGACTTTGTGAAAACTAATATTTGTCAAAACTTTTTTTTTGGCCATGACTGTATAAAACAAATCAATTATCTTGATGATTCCATATGACCTTGTTTAATGTCGCAGAACAGAATAAAGGAATTTAGGTGTGTGTAAATTCCACATCCTTTTGATTTTCCCCTTTTAAAATGTCCTACAGTAAGTCATTCATATGAGAATAAGTTTACAGAACTTTGGTTTCATTTATTACATTTCCTTACAAGCTCTGTACAGAAACGTGACAGATGGAACAGATAAAACATGGAAATTCCTGCATATAATCTCTAAATGAATACTCAATTTTAGTCACTTTGGACAAAAGTGTCTGATAAATGATATAACCCCTTTAATGCCAATATCAGCAAAAATAATAACTTAAGAAAATATCCCAGACAGCATAACAAACAATAATAAAAACTAAAATGGAAAGCAGATAAACTGAAACAATAAATACTACAACTAATGGTCACAAGTGGAAACAAATAACTGAAGTGAAAGGACTTGTGTCTGTTTTCTCAGTCAAAAATGGCAAATAAAGGTCCATCCTATGGTCTGAGTCGTGAGGTGCAGAGCAAGATTGACAAAAAGTATGACCCAGAGCTGGAGGGGCGGCTGGTGCAGTGGATCGTCAGTCAGTGTGGAGAAGCTATAGGAAAACCTCAACCTGGAAAACAAGGCTTTCAGCAGTGGCTCAAGGATGGATGTGTAAGTCACCACAGCCAGTTTGATGAGGTTGCATTAAGTCATCCTCAATATTTTCAGAATTATATATATATACAGAATTATAATGACTCTTTTTTTTATTCTATCTTTGTAGATATTATGCGAGCTGATTAACAGTCTCTTCAAGGATTCAAAGCCTGTGAAGAAGATCCAGAGTTCTGGCATGGCTTTTAAACAGATGGAGCAGATTTCTCAGTTTCTCGCTGCTGCCGAACGCTACGGAATCACCAAATCTGACATCTTTCAGACAGTCGACCTTTGGGAGGGTGAGACCCTCTTTTACCTTTAGCTCATCTTAACACGTTCAGTTGGTTCATTTTAATTAGAATTTTACTCTGTGTGCCTTTTTAGGATAAAAAAAAAAAGTATGTTTAATTTAATGCCAAAACAAAATTAGAAAGCAAATAAACTGAAAGTATAAAACACACAGAACAATGAACTAAAACTAACAGTCACAAAGCAGAAACACAGTTCAGAAGAGACCAGATGACAGTTACACTACCGTTATCATGGAAAACAGCTAAAACGTCATGATTTTAATGTGCTCTATATGTTGTATTTGTGTGTTGTTAGGTAAGGACCTCGCCGCTGTGCAAATGACACTGTTGTCTTTGGGGGGTCTGGCTGTTACTAAGGATGACGGTTGTTACCGTGGTGACCCTGCTTGGTTCCCAAAGTGAGTGTTGTTGTCGTCAACTTGTCATTTCTTCTTCCTGTTCACAGAATGAACCGGCAGCTCATCGCCATAGCAACCAGACAACAAAAACAAGCCACTGTACCGGCCGATCTGTAGATGTGGCAGATCGTCATAGCAACATGATTACAAACACTTATTGGTCAGACAGTTTTAATGCGTCCAGTATGTCTGTCTAATAGAAATATGCTATTATGAAACTTCACAAAAGAAGAGAGAGACGGCTATAAACAAGCAGAAGTTAACAGAAACAAATACAGCTTCTTTGGCAGCTTAGGATGAAAATTGCTTGACAAACACCAAGTGAACCAAGCGTGAAAAAACTCATACGCATACAAGGGCTGCACTTGCTTGACAAAGCTGTTGTTGCTCATAGAATTTGAACAATTGAAACGTAGAGTACATTTTCAGCAGTCATTACAAGAGCCTCAAGAAAATCTACATTTTCAGGATTCTTTGATAAATAGAAAGTTTTTTTTTTTTTTTTAAAGTATTCATTTGTAAAAATTATTTTCTAACATTAAAAATATTATAAACAGTATTAAAAATTTCTTAATGGCCATCTTTTCTTTACCCTGCATCCATGAGTTAATGATTTGTATACGATTAATCACATGATAAGGAAATTGAGATAATCGTTCTGTGGTAATGGCGGCTGTTTGCGTCTCTTCTCGGTAGGCCTGTCACGATATCTATTTTTTGTTGTATGATATATTGCACCAAAATATATTGCAATAAACAATATTATTGTCATTTTATGCCACTCATTATATAATGAGTGGCATACTCTTCCACAGAACACATCATATTTTATTCTTAAGAATATTTCATTTAATTATAGTCATTTTAACAATTTCATAATTAGACATTGGAATCAGAATGTGAAAACGCATATCATAAATAATTCATAATAAATGTTTACAAAAAAAGTGCAAGGTAAAAAAGTAATAGAGGCTGCCATATCTGACAGCAGATCTAGGTTTAGTTGTCAGACACCCACATGAAAATATACTATAGTAATTTATACTAAATACTATAGTGTTTTTAACCATACCAACACTGACACCTCCAATAGAGATAGAGAGGTTGCACAATCAGCTAAAATGTTGCTAGAATTGGTTTGAGCAATATATATTGCATCACCAAAAATGATTGAGGTCATATCCATGTGTTGTGCGATAAGTCGATATATTGATTATTGTGACAGGCCTACTTCTCTGTGAACCACAGTATGGCTCTGTGTAGTAAATGCTGCATGTTAAAATCCCACATAAAACAAAAACGTTTATACTCCAAACTCATTTCATACCTTTAGTTGAGTGTTTGAAATTAATGGTTCTATAAGATAATTCCACAGTCAAGTGATTATTAGTTCATGCTGAATTAATTGAGCAACTTTGCTCAATTGCGTTTGCAATTTCATTTCGATTAATCACCCAGCCCTACAGTACCTTAGAAAAAAATATAGTAGGATGATAAGAAATAGCAGTTTTCAGTATCAAGCAACGTGAAAAGTTATAGTTTTATCAAGGGGTTAATAAAATTGTGATAATTATTGTTGTAGTTTTATCACCCAAACCTAGTACTGTATGCGTGTACTAAATTATTTGCGCTTTCCTTTACAAAATGATTTCCTATTTCCATCAGAAAATCACAGGAGAACAGGAGGGAGTTCTCTGAGGAGCAGATGAAAGAGGGCCAGAGTGTAATCGGCCTACAGATGGGCACCAACAAAGGGGCATCGCAAGCAGGCATGACGGGTTATGGACGACCTCGGCAGATCCTAAACAACCAATAAAAAGCCTGATGACCTGTGATCAGTCTTACTCAGTCCATCAGAAAGGTTGACCAGTTGCATAGTCTCACTTAAACCTTCAGCAGACCCCAGCTGGACAAAAACAATGAACAGAACACACAGCTATAACCAAAGTTTACAAATGCATTGTATCATTCCAAGCAAAAAAAAAAAAACTGCTCTAGGTCCTTGTTTCAGAATCCAATCTTTCCCCCTCACATGAGCCAGTGTTCCATACATTCCATTTAGATTTCAATTCTATTAGGGTGCAGACAGACATACATTCCATTATTCTATTACTTACATTCCAGAGAAACGCGCTCTGCTGCACACTATGGGAACAAAAAGCCTGTAAGGTGAATTTGGCTTTGCACAGTCAGGTGTTTGTCTTGTCTTGTGTTTCTGCGGATTTGACTTGTATGTTCGGCTATGAACTCATTTTGTGACTTAAAAATCAATACAAATCTAGAGCTTCGCATCATGTTTATACATTGTATATGAGTAACTAATAATTGATTTTGCTAATAAAATTCACTTAACGTTTGAAGTCTCAGTGTTTCAGTTTAGCTTCCTTTCTCTCACACTGACAATCACGTAACAGTTCCGGCAGTTACAGATGCCAGCTTCTCCCACCCTTCTGACCCAAAAATATTTCTTGCTTCACCTCTTTATCCAGTCTGAGCTTTCTGTTTTTACTGAAAAAAGGTCATGCTTTAGTTGTGGAAGAAGGAAAACAGAACTGAGCAGAAAAAAAAAAAAAGGGAGTGAGAGAGAGAGGCTGATCTGAGTGCTGACATGGAATTCCAGAGAAATTGCAAAAAGCGTTCGAACTTGGGTGAAATTGGAGGTGGAGCTTAAGAGTTTTTTTGCCATTATTTTTCTTAGTGAGAACAGAAGCACCATGGCAACAATCTATGAGCAAAATATATTAACTCATGGACATGGTCTGAGAGTAATGAGATATTTATCTGGTCCTCTAACACACACACACACACACACACACACACACACACACACACACACACACTAAATGTGGAGTGGATGTGTAGTTCCCAGAATGAGTTTAAAAATTGTTTCACTAAATTAACAATAATTGTGCTAATGCCCGTTCTGAAATCAGCATTTTCTTACTTTCCCAGCCTATCTGTGTGTTCCAAAATGCAATATATCACCATCCGAAGGGCAGTGAAATAATCATGACTGCCATATTGAAGTGTTATTCCAAACCAAAGTGATCAAATGGAATTTTTGAATGAAGGATTTAGAAAAATGTAACTGATAGAAACTTTAGGCCATGATCAATTGTGCAGGGAAGTTTAAGTGACATTTAAAGGCTTAACTAGGTTAATTAGGTTAACTAGGCAGCATAGGGTAATTAGGCAAGTTATTGTATATCGATGGTTTGTTCTGTAGACAATCAAAAAAATATACAGCTTAAAGGGGCTAATAATTTTTTACCTTAAAATGTTTTTTTTTTTCATTAAAAACTGCTTTCATTCTAGCCGAAATAAAACAAATAAGACTTTCTCCAGAAGAAAAAATATTATCAGACATACTGTGAAAATGTCCTTGCTTTGTTAAACATCATTTGGGAAATATTTAAAAAAGAAAAAAATTCAAAGGGGCTTTAATAATTCTGATTTCAACTGTATATGCACAAATGGTTTTCCTTTGCGCTTTGAAAATGTTTTGCATACAGACAACAGCATTGTGAAAACATTGTGCATGCACACATACTGTTCTTTATTTGTACTCGTACGCGATTATAGAATGTATATATGACAGGAATGCACATGACCTTAGTGTTTTTATAGTTTGCATGAGACTAAAATTGTACCATTAAAAAAAAAGAAATTGGCAAAAGCAAACCAACACCAGCATGATGTACACCAAAATTAATATTAGAATAAAATGTAAATGCACCCTACACACGTATCCATTTTATAAATGCATGCTATTGATGTCATCCATGCATATTTTTAATTTTTTAAATTCAATTCAATTCAATTCAAGTGTATTTATATGGCGCTTTTTACAATGTAGATTGTGTCAAAGCAGCTTAACATGTTAACATGTTCTTAACATGTTCTAGTTCTAGTCCAGATTTCAGAGTTAAAGTTCAGCTTAGTTCAGTTCAGTGTGGTTTAAATTTCACTGCTGAAAGTTCAAACACTGAGGAGCAAATCCACCGAAGCGCAGCTCCACAAGTCCCGATCCGAGCAAGCCAGTGGCAACAGTGGCGAGGGGAAAAAAAACTTCACCAATTGACAAAGTGAAGGGAAAAAAAAAAACCTAGAGAGAAACCAGGCTCTGTTGGGCCCGACCATTATTCTTCTGGCCAAACCTCCTGTGTGGAGCTGCAGTCTAGGCACCGTAGGCTGGAGAAACTGGACGTCCATCGTGGAGAAGCTGCAGGTGTGGGTAGCGCGAGGTCAGGCTGGCCTAAATGAATTTTAACTTCTTTTTTTTTTTAGTCATTCATTCATTTTCATTTCGGCTTAGTCCCTTTATTAATCTGGGGTCGCCACAGCAGAATGAACTGCCAACTTATTCAGCATATGTTTTACGCAGCGGATGCCCTTCCAGCTGCAACCCATCACTGGGAAACATCCATACACACTAATTCACACACATACATTACGGACAATTTAGCTTACCCAATTCACCTATACGGCATGTCTTTGGACTTGTGGGGGAAACCAGAGCACCCGGAGGAAACCCACACAAACACGGGGAGAACATGGAAACTCCACACAGAAATGCCAACTGACTCAGCCAAGGCTTGAACCAGCGACCTTCTTGCTGTGAGGCGATTGTGCTACCCACTGCGCCACCGTGAGGCCCTTTTTCTTAGTCAAGATGTCATAATTTGATTTTATGGTGAATGACAGCCTCAAGGGGCTTTCTTACAGAGCCGGACATTCATATTTATATCTGCATTCATTCAGTCAACAAACAAGTTTTTTTTTAGGACTGGCCCCATTTTTTCACAATACAAAATAAATCAATAATATTTTTAAAGTTTCCAATAGACTAGGCCTAGTCCTGAACATGTATATCAAGTATTCGAATATATTATACAATGGGTTTACTGTTGTATTATTTAAAGAAAATAAAGTTATAATAAAATGCACTTCTCAGGGGCGTGTTGGAATGTAAAGCACATCTGAAAACTATATAAATCCTAATCCTATTACTGACATCCCTTTGTCCCCCTTCCTTCCTTCTCTACATCCTGCCTTCACACTTCCTGGTCTGTTCATTGCATGATTTAACACGGGTCTCTGGTGGCTCAGCAGATAACCAGAATTACATAACCGAAATTCCAATGACATTTATGGTAAAAACAACGACAACAACAACAGCATCTACCAGAACAACAAGCCACAGCCCAGAAAGAAACATTAACAACAGGAAAAAATAATCATTATTTCTGTGGTTTGAATGGAGCAGAAGAAAAGCTCTTCTCGTGTAGTTAAATATCTTGTTATGACCGCTGTGAAAATTACAGATTTACTCAGATTCAATTGGTTTGGGTGTGAAACGATAAACATGTACGTATTATCTGTCCTGTGCTGTCCTCTGCTGGTGGACACTCAAACTAACAGGAAGATTTAACAGATTGTTCAAACTTTATTTCAGTAAGAAATAATGTAGGCTACTTATAAAATGTAATTACTTAAATTCGCACTAGATGTTTTTCTTCATGTAACAAGCTGTACCCAACAACTTCAAGTTGCCTTTGTTTGAACCTTAATCATTAAAATACTGAAACTGTGTCTTGCTATCCCACAATTCCACTGACAATTTATTTAAGGTTGCAACATGACCTTCTTGGTCGAGAGCAGCTACGAACAGTGTTGCAACAGACTGAAAAAACAAGCAATTTTCTAGTCCAATGTGACACACTTCCTGTCATACATAAAAATACATTCCTGAAATACATTACTTAGGAAGTTTGGATTGCAGGTCAGGTACTTCAAATTAGATTAAATACGGCATATTCAAGTGACCCATTTTATGTCACAACAAGAGTCAGGTTACAATCTTCCATAATGAAAAGGTAAGCATGGTTTCCTTTCAAAGAAACCGTCTCCAGAATACGCGATCGACAACTGCATTCAGGTTTTCGAGTTAAGCTTAAACACCCAGCCTAAATTAAAATATCGTCTTTCTTATACACAAAAGCCGATCTTTATGCCTATACGATGTGTGTAAGTGGTATAGCTTACCTTTAAAATTTCATATCATTGGGATTATTTTTCTTGAGTTGGCCTTTTAAAACGCCAACTAAACTGGTATGGCACAGTCAGCGTTGCCAAATCCGCTTATATTACACAGTCGCAATTCTCTTGTTCAACTGTGTTAAAGAAATCGCCCGTTTGCAATTAATTTACGGTACACGGACCCAAACCTCTTCATCTCAATAATTTTGTTTTAGCAGCAAACTAGTTTTTGAACATTTTATTAATATATTAAGAGCCTTTTATGCATTTAAAGGTTATATGGATGATAAAGGTTCTTTATGGAGCTTGATGTCAATAAAGAAGGTTTACATGGATTTTAAGTAGGCTACATTATTTTGTTACTCCATCCATGCACCAAATGCACTTTTTTGAATGGTGAGGTTTCAAATTGAACCACCCAGGCATTTTCAGAAAGTTGGCTGTGGTAATAGTTATTCAGTGCACATTAAAGCTGTAATTCTTGTTCAAACTGTAATTGTACTAAAAAGATGAATGTAATAAAACTTTCTGGGCATGTAAGACAGACATATGGGTGTGCTCAGCCTTGTCCATTGAACAAGCTCTGACTTATTGAAAGATGCCTTTAACCTCTTCAACCCGACTGGAACTTCAACATATGGTTCTTGAAATAAACCATGGACAGCGTCATCACTGATATTCATCACAACATACTTTGCGTCTTGCAATGTTTGGGATTTGGCAGTTTAAAGCCTCAGTACAGGACCTGACAAGTGCATCATGTTGGTGGACGTGCTTGTTGTCAGGGTGGAAGATAAACTGTAGCATTTGCTGTCATCTCATTTTGAGAATAATATTTTAGTATCAAGCATTTGTAATGTGACTTTAACACTGAATCACTCACACTCTACTCACGGTCTCAATGATGGCTTTGTTTTCTAATAAATACTCACCCATTTGTGTGACTGTCATACTTGATCATGCATGAAGTAGATAAAGCGATTTGGAGTAAGAATAGATGCAGTACAGACACATATAGTCTATCTATTAATTAATTTTCTTTGACGTAATTGCAAATTAATCAAGGAACAAAACATTTTTGCATTTAACTTAATTGAAATATATGTATATACAGTAGATATCTTTATGCTGATGTTTTAAGCAATTCAAGTTTGCATTTTGTATATTTTATTTATTTATTTATTTTTCAAGTATATATTTCATTCATTCATTTTCTTTTCGGCTTAGTCCCTTTATTAATCTGGGGTCGCCACAGCGGAATGAACCGCCAACTTATCCAGCATATGTTTTACGCAGCGGATGCCCTTCCAGCTGCAACCCATCTCTGGGAAACATCCATACACACCCATTCACACTCATACACTACGGACAATTTAGCTTACCCAATTCGCCTATACCGCATGTCTTTGGACTGTGGGGGAAACCGGAGCACCCGGAGGAAACCCACGCCAACACAGGGAGAACATGCAAACTCCACACAGAAACGCCAACTGACCCAGCCGAGGCTCGAACCAGCGATCAGCGACCTTCTTGCTGTGAGGCGAACGTGCTACCCACTGCGCCACTGTGAGGCCCAAGTATATATTTTACTATTATTAACAAAGCATACAGGCTAAAATAACAATATAATGACATATATCAATTCAACTACCCCCACCCCCCTCCCCTGCATTCTCTTTAAACTGGGGTATCCAATGAATAGAAGTTAGCAGAAAAAAACAAAACAAAAAAGTACAGTATCAAGAATGAGATCTAAAGAATACAATTATACAAAATAAGGCAATCATTTTGGGTCCTGATCGTTGCTTTGTGCAATAAACATGGAGATTTTGACAGCAACTGAAGTCCAGATCTTTAATGTACACATTTGTACCAACTTCACTCAAGCTGTGGATAATTCCAAAATTATAATGTCCTGAAGTTGTACCAACCACTTGTACATGTCCAAGTTATGTGGAGGAAGCCAATGTTGTGCTAATAGTTTTTTTTGCAGAAGTTAAGCCAGCCAGCCTAACAGCTTTTTATAGCTTGGTAAGATTCAACGAAGAATTGTATTTTATTTTAGATGATTTATAATTATAGAAATGTACATTTTTATTTCAAATTTTGTGACTAATTTGATTTTGTGGCTAACTCTAAGCCCAAGAAAAAAACACATTCTCAGGTTAGAAATTAGTGGCACAAAGAAAGTATAGTTTTTTATTGTAATTCTTTTTAAGACCAAATAAAGATTTGTTCTACACATTAAGAAGCAGAACAAGCTATGTTACTGAATATTCAAAGAAATTAAAGAATTAGAAAAAGACTATTTTTTATAGACTATGTTATTCTAAAAACTATTGTAGTTCAGTCATCCCACATTTTTATTTTGAGTACTTAAATGAATTGTCATCTGTAATTTTTTTGCAGAACACACACTGAAAAATAACGAATGTTCCTTTGGTCATGCAATAAAAGCCAGTTGAATTATATATATATATATATATATATATATATATATATTTTTTTTTTTTTTCTTTTAGAAGAAAGTATAACATGTAGAAACATGTAAACGTTGGCACAGCTTTGCTCTCTTAAACAACCCTTTTGTACAAGCTGTGTCATGAAGTGTGTGAATACCGGATAAAGAAAGAAGATTATTTACAAACAGAAGATAATTGCCAAATTACATGTTAATGTAAAATGTTAAAAAAAACACTAAGAGATTGCCTAAGAGATGCTTCTTATGAATAAAGTAATGACTCAGATTCTTGTTGTAATGCAGTGCATCATGTGTACACTAGTGTGTTATCTCATATTCAAACCCATCATCCTTTTTTAGTCATACAGTATGCGCATTGCATTTTCTCTGATGGAGGTCACGATGGGGGCCTGAGACGTCATGTTTATTCTAAAGCTTTTATAAAATCCCCAATATACCTAAAAAATATAACTTCAAATTAAAAACTTTAAAATGTAATATAGGCAAACTGTTAAAGCAAACAAAATTGTGCCCTGAATTGACTTTGGTGGGTGTTTTACAGACTTTTTGTTATTGTTGATTGTATTTAGTGTAAAAAACATACAAACAGATCATTATTTCTAGAACATTTTATTTTAATAGTAAATATGCAAATTGTAAAAGTACACAAAATGGCAAGACTACTGGCATCTTACAAATACAGTATATGATTTACTGTAAAAAAAAAAAAGATAAATTCAGGAAAATCTGGCTAAAAGAAAAATAGGAAAAATGGTAAATACAAGCAAAAATGCCAATGTCACTGGCATTTGAAATATCTAGGATTTATTTTAATACATTTACTTTAAAAACAGCATACATTCAAAAAGTTGAAAGAAAAACAGCAAAACTGTAAAAGGCAAAACTGAAATAAACTGTACAATACGCCATGACTGGCAAGATCATTGGCATTTATTTAAAGAACAAACATTCAAGACTGAATAGATGCTATTGAAAACTGGGCAAAACTGGCAAGACCACTGGCACTTCAAATAAAATATAAAATATTAATATATGAGTAACTTTAACAGGCACATAACATTTGTGTAGTAAACACATAAGCTAGTAGTAGAGTGGCTTGGTAAACAAAGTGGTTTCTACATTCAGGTCAATGCTGTGGTTCTTTTGGTTTTCCACCAATCTGCTCCACAAGCCTCTCAGCGCTCACTTTGAACGCACTACCAGTTCAGTTCAGTACTTGGAACTGTGCGAGGGTTCTGAAGTCTTCCTCCTCGTGTTTATTTCTCTGAGTAGTGTGCATTTAGTGCTGTAGTACTAGGTATGAATGATAATGCAACATAAGCAGGTCTTAGGAAGCATCACTTGAAAAGGGGTCTGAGGATTGTAGGGATCTCGTTGACCTTCTGCTTGTACAGCGTGTAGATGGCATCCTTCTTGCTGCTCGGCTTTATGCAGCTGGTGGAACAGAAATGGGTTTGAGAGTCAATAAATGGCAAAAGGTAATGGTATGTGCATCTGTTTGTTTCTATTGGCTGAAAACTCACATTCTCTTTAATATCCATAAGGAAAGACAGAAGATGATGACTCCAGCGATGCCAATCACCACCAGGTCCAGCAAATGATAATTCCATGTTGATTTGTCTTCAGTTGTGACAGGAGGAAAAATTTTAAAAAATAAATGATCAAACCGCAAAGAACTATTTGCAGTAAAAGGATCATTCCTAACATTTTAGCAGACACATTTACATTTATTCATATTTAAAAATATATATTTGCAAAAGCTGAAAAGTGTGTCAAGGTACAATATTTGTCTTATATAAATATTTGCCTTATATTTAAAACCCATCTTAAAATAAATGTTCTGAAATAATAAAATGACAAATTGGAAACAATGAATGAACAAATTATTCATTCATTCATTCATTCATTTTCATTTCGGCTTAGTCCCTTTATTAATCTGGGGTCGCCACAGCGGAATGAACCGCCAACTTATCCAGCATATGTTTTACGCAGCGGATGCCCTTCCAGCTGCAACCCATCTCTGGGAAACATCCATACACACCCATTCACACTCATACACTACGGACAATTTAGTCTACCCAATTCACCTGTACCGCATGTCTTTGGACTTGTGGGGGAAACCGGAGCACCCGGAGGAAACCCACGCCAACACAGGGAGAACATGCAAACTCCACACAGAAACGCCAACTGGCGAGGCTCGAACCAGCGACCAGCGACCTTCTTGCTGTGAGGCGAACGTGCTACCCACTGCGCCACTGTGAGGCCCATGAACAAATTAATGTCAGTAATAAAAATCTGTCTCACCTGTACATTTTGTTTGGCTCCAGTTGCTCCAGAATCCTCCATCAGCGCAGTACATATTCACTTTTGATCTGAGACGAAAGCAGGTTTGCTTACTTTCTGCTTCTCTCAGGAGCTCATAAGATGTGTCCAGATCCAAATTCTCCAAAATCTTCACTTGCTGAAAAGAGAAAATAAAAATAACATTGGTGGCTTGACAGACTGGATTCTTGGCTTTCTTTCTTTCTTTTTTTTTTTTTTTTTGTTGCTTGGTTTGGCACACAATCTTAATCAAACATTTGTTTAACGGTGCATGCCAAGATTCAAAATGAATTGCAAGTGAGTGGTATTTGTTCATGTCATTCATGTTCAAGAGTTGTTTACTAATTGCTAGCTCTTGCACTGCAATAACAATGTTGAGCATCCTGTCATCAGTGTTTCTCTGCTGAAGGCATTTTAGATGTTTTTCTTCTCAAATACAAATGATTGTTATCAGCACATTAGTAGAATACTCACAGAAAGAGATCTGTGAGTGAAAAAGGGGTGGTTATGAAACACCTTTCACTCTGCTGACTTTCATTCCTTCCCATGTGAATGAAGGACACCAGACACACAAGCTCAGGAGAACCTATTTTGAATTTGGCTGCATTACAGTCTGCGTTCCAACTCATTTTTTAGCACCCTTTCCTTCATTGCCAATTTCCCTCCATCTTGTTGACGCTGATATATATCATCAATTACTTTATACTCTACAGATGGATACTTCTGGTGGGCAAATCTGAGAAGCAAAAATACACAAAACTGGAAACATTTTTACAGATGCATCTTCGACTGGATGCTCTGGCTCCTCAAATCAGATTTTATATGGTCTTTTGTGGGGGTTTTTTAGCACAAAATACACTGATGTCAAAATTAAAAAGTGTTTATACACAAATACCACTCACTCACTCACTCACACAAAAACAAACACACATGCACAAATCAGTGAGATCTTGAGATCAGAGAGATCTTGCAAGTCCATATGTTTGCATATCAATTTACATGTATATTTACTGCCCAAGCAGTAGTTTGGTTATATATGGACACATAGATCTGATTTGATCAACTGCAGTTAATAGTGGAGGCAGTCTGCCAGAAAAGAAAAAAAATTCTTACTGTCTTAACATAACCAGTGAGATCAATTAGTATTTAGCTTTTTTCCATACAAATTAGTTTGATGAAGTCTATCGGTATCATTCCTCTCAGAAATTCATTCATTCATTCATTCATTTTCTTTTCGGCTTAGTCCCTTTATTAATCTGGGGTCGCCACAGCGGAATGAACCGCCAACTTATCCAGCATATGTTTTACGCAGCGGATGCCCTTCCAGCTGCAACCCATCACTGGGAAACATCCACACACACTCATTCACACACATACACTATGGAAAATTTAGCTTACCCAATTCACCAATACCAGTTTCTTGTGGGGGAAACCCACGCGAACATGGTGAGAACATGCAAACTCCACACAGAAATGCCAACTGACCCAGCCGAGACTCAAACCAGCAACCTTCTTGCTGTGAGGCGATTGTGCTACCCACTGCGCCACCACGTTGCCCCTCCTCTCAGAAATATAGGTAAAAAAGCTCTTGCTGGTGCAATACTGTCAGTGTAGAGGTACTAATAAAAGTGTTTAGGTACTAATATACAGTCTATATACTAATGCTAATATACCCCTGAGGTGTGAATAAATTCGAGCTTGACCATACTCTGTCCATATGGAAAATAAAAACTTTTGAAAAGCTACCAATCCAGTGTTATGTACCTTTATTTCTGAGTGTAATGTCAGATCATGCAGCCTGAGAGTTTTTGGTATGTTTTAACCCCTTATGCTGGGTTTTCTGCCTGGATTTAGCTGACCCAAATTGAAAAGCTTCCCAAATGCAAATGCAGAGGTGCAAATACAAAATTGTAGTATCATTTACAGAAAACCTTTTGAAATTATACAAAACACTACTGAAAGTGATTAAAAAGTATTGCATGGGTTGTCTGTGTTACAATAAATCCTGCCAAAAGGTTTTTTTTTTAGAAAGCATATAACTTAGGTCCTGCATGTTCCAGCACCCTGCAAGTAATTTTGTTTGTTTCCATCACATCAGCAAACAGAATTTAAAAAGAAATATGTCTCTATCATAATCTATGTAAGAGTTATTCTATTTCAACCTAAGAGAGGAGTAATAACATTTTTATACAATTTTCGCCTACCAAAATTTGAAGTCTCCCCATATCTGCAAACAGTCGTATACATGTAATATCTCAAAAAATAATAATAATAATGAAAGTAATACACATTATTGTATACTGTATGTTGTTTGCCCCATGATGAACCATCTCAATTAGGTGAATTAAAATTTTTGTTTTGTAGTACTCAGTGTGGTACTGGTCAGTATTTTGGAAAGGCCCAGATTCAATTCTTTAGTTGAAATCTACCAAAAACTTCCATGTCCACTTGGAAGAGGAACAGACTTTTAAAAGACCAGTGGGGTTTCCCTGAATAGAAGTGCTTGGGACATTTGCAAGCTTGTGTCTAAAAGCCAAATAGAACGCAGCCATGAAGTTCACATTTGGTGAACTCTGCTCTGCAGATTCACATCACGGGAATGTCTGACCATTGTGATCTCTTAAGGGGGAAATTTTCAAGCTTTAAATCTGCAGAATTTAAATCTGAAGCATTGCAATGAAGTGGAGCATATGGCTGATTTTTACATTTTGGTTGTATTATATGTTGAATTTAGTTTTATATGAAGACGTGTGATATAATATCTGTAGACATCTTGCACAACCAAATTCAAGTGTGACTGTTGTGAAACATCTAAAACATGAACCAGCAGGCTCAAAAATGTACAACAGTTTGCAGACAAAAGAGAAGATCGCTGGATAGAAGGAAGCAAGATAAAAGGATTAGAATACCTTCTGTTTTGTGCCATTTCCCATTAGAGTGCTGCTCTCCACCTCATATTCCAAGCAGTGTTCTGGCACCTGACCGCTAGGTGGCGCCCAATCTAACTTCAACAGTCCATCAGTCTCAAACACATGCACAGAAGAAACCGCTGCCGGCTTTACTGTAGACAGAGTGCAATGAGACATTATGTTCCGTTATGCGCTTTGGGTCAGATCAGCTGCTTATTCATCATGTGTCCTATAGTTAGTCTGCAGTATATATGCAATTTGTTCTGTCAGGTAAAAACAGTGTAATTACCATAGTTTTGGATCTCAATGGAGAAGTAGGCTGTTCTCAGACTGCCTGCAGGAGAAGATCCGTTGACACACATATTAAACTTGGAAAACTCCAAGAGCGATTGGCGAGGAAACCTGCATCCTCTCTGATTGTTTGATGATCCAAAGTATTCTGGACATTCCTTTGTTTCTTCCATTTCCCTGTGCCTGGAAAAACAGATACACTCATTAAGTCATTAAGTGTACTTATTTTACATTTACATTGACTAATTTAGCAGACACTTATCCAAAGCGACTTATGTCTAAGTCTATATCTAAGATGTTTATATATACACATGGTTGAAGCCAAAAATAATAGCCCTCCATTTAAAAATTTATGTTATTTTTCACATATTTCCCAAATGACGTTTAACTGAGCAAGGAAATGTTCACTTCCTTCTAGAGAATAATAATAAAAGCAAAAGATTAATATTGTTAGCTCCCTTAGGACATTTTTTTGGATTGTCTACAGAACAAATCCCTGATGTCCAATGCCTTGCCTAATTACACTAATTAAGCCTTTAAATTGCACTTTAAGCTGAATACTGGTATCTTGCAAATTAGCTAGAAAAATAGCATGAATGAATAGATAAGTGGTTTATAATCAGAAAGGTATTTTGGCATCACTTTCAAGGTTCTGTGGTATTTTGCAATGCAGAGTTGTGGAAGCACAGCTAAGGCAGCTAAGAAGCTCTGCCTTGACCTGTAGTGCAGTGGAATGTGTTTATCCTATTGGTTTCACCATGAACACAACCAAATTGGTTGACGTTTGCCAAATGCAAATATTTGTAAACTCAAATGAGCATAGTGTCACACGCAATGCAGGACATGACAAAACAGGAACACGGTATTAACAAAAGGACGGATTTATTTTACAAACACTTACTGAGAACAGACACTGGAAACGGGCAGACAGGCCATCAACGTAGAACAATACAATACCGGACAACGAATGATACACACGGAAGGGTATAAATAGACAGAGGGATGATTAAACTAACAGGGCACAAGGGATGGACACAGGTGAGATTAATGAACACTGAACATGGCGGGAAAAGACAGAACAAAGGTATCACATGACGAAAACAATAGCACATGACATGAAAACAAATGATGACACGAACGAACACTGACAGTACCCCTCCCTTTTGAAGGCGTGTCCCCGCGATTTCAACAGGAAACAGCAAAACGAAGGAGGGTAGAAGGGGAGGGTACAAGGGAGGAGTCTGAGGGAGAAACAGGAAGGGAACTGGAGCAGGAGGACCCAGGACACAGCCAGAAGGACGGCCCCGGGCGGAGTCGAGGAAGGGAGGAACCATGGAGGAGGAGTGGCTGCCGACTCCAGGGGGCTGACCGAGGGAGACGCCGCTGATGGCGCTGGAGCCCAAGGAAGTGACGGAGAGCCGAGGTCTCTGAGGGCCGGGCGAAGCTGGCGGCTCACCCGAGCAAGGCAACGGCAGGGTTCCGGAAGCCCGCGGCGTAGCCAGAGCGACGGAGGACCAAGGCGTAGCTGGAGGGAAGGAGGAGCTCAACGCAGCCGGTGGGACGGTGCGATGAGTTGCAGCCGGAAGAGTGGAGTCCAGAGGCGAAGGAAGGGCGACGACTGACCAAGGTGGAGCCGGAGGGACGAGGGAGCCTGGCGGAGCTGGTGGGCGGACGGCCCACGACAAAGACGAGGGAGGACTGAGCCAACGCGGAGCCCTAGGGTCCAAGGGCCGAGGTGGAGTCCGCAGCTCGGAGGTTGTAGGAGCTGACGCTGGGCGACACCCTCCAGAGGGCAACGCAGACAGGTAGCACCCACAAGCGAGCTCCATTTCTGGAGCTGGAGGGCGAGCTGGGGGGCTGGCTGACTGCAGCAGTGCTGGAGCTGGATGACTGGCTGCAGTTCTGGGGGACCGTGGGAAGCTACTCATGACCCTGGAGCTGAGGCTTTTTACGAGAAGGGAGATTAAAAAACTGTGCGGAAACAGTTGGTTGCTGTCTGAAAACAGCGGAAGGTTAATGCTGTCTAAAAACAGCGGAAGGATATTGCTGCCTAAAAACAGTGGTAGATTAAAAATAAAGCCCCAGAAGCCAATGAGTAGCCTCCCAGTGTCCAGCCGCTGTCCATCTGCATAGGGGGGGTGGGCAGGACTCTCGCTGCTCTCGCGGGTATCCGCCAGGACTCCCCCTCTTGGCGGTGTTGCCGGCTCGCACACTTGGTCAGACGGGGGTTTAAGCTCCTCCATCTCAGCTCGATTCCGCTCCGTCGCTCTAGGGGGCGATAGCTCATCGGCTGGGGGTGGCTCTCCGTCTGCGGTGGGCTCTGGCAAGCGCTCCTTGCAGGTGGATGGTGATGCTTGGCTGGTCACTGGGTCTGGAGTGGCACTGACGAGATCTTCCTCCAGAAAGGCGGTGAGTGGAAATCCTTTACTTGCCAGTGTCCACTCCATTCTTGCGGCGATGTTGCCCTGAGGACCATCTTCAGGCGATCGTGCTCTGCTAAAGATGATAGGCGTGCAGAGGACGTTGCCCGGAAAGCTGTTGGCAGTCGCTCGATCATGGTCCTCAGGGCTGCTTTCCCCCTGCTCCAGCAGGCGGTGAAGACGAACAGGAAGGTGGGTGGGGTCCAGGGAAACACGAAGGGAAGAAAATAAAACACTTAGGGGCAAAAAGAAAAGAAAATCGGGGGAAAACACGCCGCTACTTTTTGGGTCCGGTATTATGTCACACGTAATGCAGGACATGACAAAACAGGAACACGGTATTAACAAAAGGACGGATTTATTTTACAAACACTTACTGAGAACAGACACTGGAAACGGGCAGACAGGCCATCAACGTAGAACAATACAATACCGGACAACGAATGATACACACGGAAGGGTATAAATAGACAGAGGGATGATTAAACTAACAGGGCACAATGGATGGACACAGGTGAGATTAATGAACACTGAACATGGCGGGAAAAGACAGAACAAAGGGATCACATGACGAAAACAATAGCACATGACATGAAAACAAATGATGACACGGACGAACACTGACACAAAGCACTTCATTTATTTTTCTTCCATGGAACAGTAAGCATTTGCATGCCATTAGTGTATTGAATAAGGCCTCTCAATACACTTGTAAGATTCAGGCTATTCCACAGTAATTGACTTAAACGTCAACCTGACATCTCCCTGAGGCACAGAGAAACAGTGCTTAATGCATCTGTTAAATGGTTTGGAATGTTTTAATAGTCTAATCTAAGCAGTATTCACATTGAATCGCTCACCAGTAATAGAGGTAGTGCTCTGAATTTGGAGGCTGGACAGGCCCTGACTTCCAGGTGCACTCCATGTACTCCTTCCCATGGTAGATACAGTGAAAATCTCTTATTCTTGATCCAGCCAAACCTGAGAGAAAGTCACAGGCATCCACGAGTTTTGTTAATCAAAACAGAAGTTCAATTTTTAAAAATGATTAGTGCTGGGCAATACTGCTGGCAAATTCTATATATATATTCTATATTCATTCATTCATTTTCTTTTCGGCTTAGTTCCTTTATTAATCTGGGGTTGCCACAGCGGAATGAACCGCCAACTTATCCAAATGTTTTTACGCAGCAGATGCCCTTCCAGCTGCAACCCATCACTGGGAAACATCTATACACACCCATTCATACACATACACTACAGACAATTTAACTACCCAATTCACCTATAGAGCATGTCTTTGGACTTGTGGGGGAAACCGGAGCACCCGGAGGAAACCCACGCCAACACGGGGAGAACATGCAAACTCCACACAGAACTGCCAACTGACCCAGCCGAGGCTCAAACCAGCGACCTTCTTGCTGTGAGGCGATTGTGCTACCCACTGCGCCACCACGTCACCCCTATATATAAATAGTTCTCCTAATGCATTTATACCAACATAGGTAGCAAAAAAGTATATCAATCTGAATATATGACAGACATAGTTTATGCTCATCTTTATATGTACACTGTAAATTCCAATTAGCAAACCTATGCAAACCGATTGCCTTAAAAAAAACAGGTAAGGTGAAATAGGGCGTAGTATGTAGTACTAACAAGTGCCTGTCTACTATTGTACACTTACTGGAGAGTTCCAGTAACTAAAACAAATTTGTATAGTATATTTGGTCATTTATTTCAGATGTACTTGTTTTAGTTTAGGTTACTTTGCATAACTATTTTTGACAACTAAATTATTTTAAGTTAAATCATTTTGCGAGTATTCCTAACTACTCATTTCTGCAAGCTGTACTAAGGTGATGTTTTCTCAATTCAACTTGGAATTACAGAGTTTACTTTACGTCAAAAAGCACACGGTGGCTCAGTTTTTAGCACTGTCGCCTCACAGCAAGAAGGTCACTGGTTTAAGTCCCGGCTGGGTCAGTTTGCGTTTCTGTGTGGAGTTTGCATGTTCTCCCCATGTTGGCGTGGGTTTCCTCCGGGTGCTTCGGTTTCCCCCACAGTCCAAAGACATGCGGTATAGGTGAATTGGGTAAGCTAAAATTGGCCGTAGTGTATGAGTGTGTGTGTGAGAATGAGAGAGTGTATGGGTGTTTCCCAGTACTGGGTTGCAGCTGGAAGGGTATCTGCTGTGTAAAACATCCCAGAGTAGTTGCTAGTTCATTCCGTTGTGGCGATCCCTGATAAATCAGAGACTAAGCCAAAGGAAAATTAATGAAATAATTTATACAATTTTTATATCTACACAATATATATATATATATATATATATATAAAGACCATATCTTGACTCCTAATACATCCTTAACAAACTACTTTAACAATTCAGTAAATAACAACTACTCACCTTAACCCATTACTCATTTTAACACTTCAGAGACCAAACTTGCTAAATAGAACCAACAAGCTCATAAGTGCAAAAAAGTTACATTCAATAAAAACAAAATTGCAAAAATAGGAAAATATTGTGCATGCTCTCTTCTTCTTCTTGATTGCACATGCTCCAGAGATTTTCTAAACTATATGAAGATGGAAATCTGTTTATTACTTACTATTGAAAAAAGCATAACAGCTAACATGGATTATACAAGGCACCTCAGCCAATCATATAACGGCATTAACGTCACTGGTCAACGTTCAAAGTTGACAGACCTAGCTGACGCAGCATTCATCACCCTATTTTTTGGGGGTTAAAATATAGCCTTCAAGGAAATGGCTTCATGTTGAATGTCTGAAGTGGAGCAGCATTTTAGATATTACTTTTAAGTAGGAGGTCGGAAAAATCAGTTGTTCAGAACATAACATGAAGTTGAAAGCGATAAAATTCAACTCAGCTTTCCTGCGTCTGTCCTTGGCTCAAACATAGCACAAGCTTAACAATAACAAAAAAAGTTTTTCTGACTTTCAGTAGTGAGAGGCTTCACTATGCTCTGTAAAATGAAACATTTTATAAATCGACAACCTATCAGGTTATCATCAACTTACAGCATGGTTTTAGATTGATCTAGTTTTGTTTAATAGATTGTCCTGGGACAATTTAGCAACAATTAGGATTACTGAGTGTATATTTAAAAGACTTATAAAAAACAGTAAGATTTTATTCAGATTCCATGAAATAAGAATCCATTACACTTTTTTGGCTTTAGTGGTCTAGAATAGTAAAAAAAAAAACGTTACCTGTAGGTTCAGGTGTGTACACAGTCTCTGTCTCTTCTCCCTGGACTTCTGTCCCGTTGGTACAGGTGCACTTGAGTACTGTGAGGATTCTCAATTTGACTGGTTTCTCAAGGTCAAACTGGGCAGCGTAGGTCAGTTTGACAGTTCGAACACTCTGTACAACACAAGAAAGCATGTTTGGAGTCACAAATCACTGTGCTTGTACTATAATGATAATAGATTTATATAATGTAATTATACGCTGTAAGTATGAGGTGAAAATTCTTTCATTTTAATTTTTTTGAAGATTGCCTGCAGGTAGTTGTGGTTACAGAAGGATTGCATTAAATGAAACACAGATTTGGCTCGGTTTTTAAAAGTTCCTTGGAATTCAACACTGTCGTTTCACTAAGTGCTTGCAATGGACCTTAGTGTGCACTGAACTGTGATTTATAAAATTAAACACTGACTTGGAGGTAAAACCAATCCAACCATTCTCAGTTTTTAGATAATATTTGTATTTCCAAATTCAGTTGCTTTGAAAGCACGGTTTGATTCCGATGGCTGATACTGAGTTATAACAAACTATCAGATCTTCAATCAGAAATTTCCACAAAAATCAGCATAAAAGAAATCTGTTAATCACAGCATATCATTTCTAATCTTGCCAAAAAGTGTGAAATATGCAAACGGGTTTGATGTTGGGGCAGAAATTCAGCAAAATGAAAGTTTACTAATTGGAATAAAAACAAATGTGTGCATGTGGCCTGTTCAGTGGATGGATTCTTACCCTCCATCGATCATCGTAGGTGTCGTAGTATCGGAGCTGGTATCGCACTGTGCAGCCTGTGAGATTCTGAAGGCTGGCTGGACGAGTCCACTGGATATTGAGGTAACCCAGAAAGCCAGGGTCTGTTATCTCGATATTAGCAGGTGGATCCACTGTGAGGGAGGAACAATGTAAGTTAATGAGCAATATTTTTTGCACTGCTAATGGATTAGTTCACCCAAAAATTGGAATTTTGTTATTAATTACTAACCCTCGTGACTTATTGTACATTGTATCGCACACAGTAAACACACACCCTGACGACCTGACACAGAAGGGTAGGTATAGGAGTTTTTACATGTTTTTTTGGCACTCAAGTGTCATTAAAGCTTAATAAGATTACAGTTGAAGCCACATGGAATGTTTTTTCTAGAATTTGATGAGGGAGCTAAATATCTTAATTTGTTCTGCAAAAATCAACGAAGGTCACAAAGGATTGAAAGGCACGAGGATTAGGAATTAATAACAGAATTTTCATTTTTGGATGAACTAATCCTTTAAAATTTGGCTTGACGAAAGACATTTTGAACTCAAGCTGAGTCAGTCGCATGAGTCAAACTTTTTATGATGAATTTCAGTGGAATCAGACAAACTTTTAATGATCTGTCACAAAAAGTCATCTCAATTCTTTGCTGGTCTAGTCAAAGTTAAGCAACCAAAGAAATTACATCAAAAGGACATGCTGTAGCGAATATTAAAAACAACATATTGGCTGTATTTTAGGATGTGCTCACACTAGGCACTTTTGGTTAAAACTCTGGTACAATTGATATGTTATTAGCATGTGGTTCACTTGGATAAGTGTGAATGCATCCAATCCTTAGTGTGCAAAAGCATGGGTTTTCTCAGTTTTCTTCCATGAATTTCTTGAACTGAAATTTGAGTGTAATATGGACTAAAGACATCTGCACGGTAAAAAATGCTGGGTTCCACACAGTTCTTTCATGTTATCCTAACACAAATCAAATAAGTTAACTGTTGTTGTTTTTACACTTTTATGTGGATTGAACATAAAACAATTAAGTTTTCCCCTAAAGAAACTTAAGAATTGTGTTGTTATAACTCATTTTAAATAAGTAGTTTGAACAAACAGCAAAGTCTTTTTTTTTGAGTGTATTTAGATCAAAAAGATGACATGACATCACAAGGCGCAAAAACAGAAAAAAAATATCAGAAAGCATGCTCAAGCGTAACTTTTTTTCACATCATAGCCGTGATGTTGTGAATTACAGTTTTACTTTCTTTCAGCTTAGTCCCTAATTTATCAGGAGTTGCCACACCCGAATGAACCGGCAATTACTCTGGCATATGTTTTATATGCAGCGGATGCTTTTCCAGCCTCAAAATATGCATGTAAGTGTAAGTATGTATCTTAAATGTGTCTGATGTGGTGTGAACAAACTAAATATTCCATTTTCTTTTTTGTCATTGCCAAGTAAACCAAGTGAACTGAACAACAAGTGTGAACACACCTTTAGTATCAAATGATTCAAGCTTTGTCCATGCAAGCACAGACTATCTTATACACTATGTGATTCTCTTGGACGAGGCCTGAAATTGTGCCTGTTGTTTTAATGGCTTCTTTGGAATCAGCCAGGAAACTCACCCGCAGCTCCGCAGGCCATGACCTCTGATGTGGAGATGGGCTGAGTCAGTAAAAGCACAGCGAATGCAGAGAGCCATGCAGAGAACCTATTCAGCTGCAGCATGTCCTTTTGTAGTGATATTATCTATGCCTATAGAGGGATAAAGCATCAAACATTTACATCGGTTGAATAATAAGCTTTCATTCTTCTTTGACCTGCAATGCAGGTAAAACAGTACTAAAGTGTTCACAGTCACAGTTTAAAGTGATTTACAGCAACTACACCGGTGCCCATCTTTTACCCTTTGTGGTTCTAAACTGAATAACTGTTCACACACATTAAACTCTCACGCATAAGGTGTGGCCCGTTTATTATGATAAACTGGTTTGTTCTGAACTTTCACTAGCAAAGACTGCTTAATATCATATCAGCTCACTGGCATCTTAACCCTAAAACAGCTGTTCTGCATCACTGTATATCTGTATATCTATATAGTCCTTTGCATGAAATGAATATCTCTGTCAAATAAAGAAAAACAATCTGTCTTCATTTAAACATTCTTCAACCTCATCTGAATTTGATTGAAACTTAAATCATTTGAAAAAAATGTGTGCATATATATGTTTTATACAGACTATGATATACTGTATATACAAACATTTTATTGAGATAATTTTTTGTTGTTGTTGTAATTTTTACGGTAGCACAGAAGAAAAAAAAACTGTGAATGTGAGGATGAGCAAAGGAAGTTTAAATTCTGGGTGAACTTTCCACTTAACACAAATGATTACATATTGAAATATGTTGTAAAAATAGAAGGGAAAGCAACTTGAAATTGAAATAAATTAAAGGGATAGTTCACCCAACATTGAGAATTCTGTTATCATTTACTCACACTTGTTTCCTTTATGAGTTTCTTTCTTCTGTTCAATACAAAAGAAGAGATTTAGAAAAATGTTGGAAATCTGTAACCATTGACTTCCATAGTACAACGTAGTGTTCAACAGAAGCAGGAAACTCATAAAGCTTTTGAACCACTTGGGGGAGAGTAAATAGTCTGTAAAAAAGTTTCTGTTCATTTTGGGTGAACAATCCTGTCAATTAACTATAAAAAGTATTAATTAAAACATACATCAAGTAAACAAATGTTGATACACACAGTAATGTACTATAGATATTTTGATATCCAATGTCAAAAGTTGTTTTCAATTTAAATAGGAATACAAACAACACAAAACTTTGTAATATAGTTTTATACTCTGTTAAATCTAACTTAATAATTTGACTCAACATTTTAAAATAAAAGCTGTTATTCTGATAAACTGAAATATTCACCATAAATGTTAATATCTGCACTCAGAAAAAAATATTATAAATGAAAATAGCATATACAAATAAATTAGGCTGCTCTATGAATAAAGCAGATCTGAAGATAATAAAGACATGTCAAACATCCACGTGGATCAGAAAGCTACTGAAGTACAAAAGAGCAGAGGAAACAAGTATACTTACAGTCAGTGCCTGAGGATGGTCTGAATGAACTCATGTTCTGTTCTGGGATTTTGTAGGCGAGACGCCTCCTGTTGGTTATTAAGCAGAAACTCCAGACCTATTATAAGGAAACCTACCACAGCAAACAAGTCACTGCCAAGACTTATAATTAAAGTCATTAAAAGCTTTTATAATACATGTGGTTTTGTCATTCAATGTGAAATCTTAAACGGATCGCTCAACACACAATATGTAACAAAGGATTATTTGTTGCTGGAGCTGTATTTACATAAAGCAAAAAAAAAAAAAAAAGTTAAAAAAAGATTGCAAATACGTTTCTGTGCGAGTTGTGAGCATTAAGTCACTAAATGTTTACATTTATTTACTCTGTTTATCCACTTTTCCCACTTATGGGATGAAATAAAGCCAAGAGAAAGAGAGAGAAAAAAAAAGACAAATGTGTTTCCAGGAGGAATGTTTACATTGAATAAAAGAGAACTGAGCTATTTTAACTCACAAGCACAAAAACATTTTTCTGATTAATATGTACCCTCTGGGTTTTATGCTGATGGGAAACAGTAGGTTTTCAAGCAACTACCACTGATGAGAAATTAAAAATGTGCAAAAGAAGACTCACAAAATAGCCTAGTAATTCAATATGCTATATAATGGGCCAAACAACAGGATTAGGGATTTGTAAACAGACCATAAAGCATGCATTATATTTAACCCTTGTGTATTGTTCAAATTGACTAACCTTTCGTTATGATTGTGGCTGTTTTTGCCCTATTACAATGACATTTTTTTGATTGCAAAACCATGACACTATATAGTCATGCATTCTTGATTGTTGGTGGTTTTCCTTGTTGGGAAGAGGTAAAAAGTGTCATTTTTACTGAGTGTATTGTTGAAAGCGGTTTCACAACATACAGTGCTCAGCATATACGAGTACACCCCATTTTGAAAATGAATATTTTTCTCCATTTCTCAGTGAATATGGGTGATATATATTGGTGCATTTGAAAAAAACTGATTTATTAAACATATATTTATTAAAATAATATTTAAGTCATAGAACATCTTTAGAAATGGAAAGATTACATTTAAATTCATGCAAAATATTGCAAAGAAAAAAACAATTACAAACTACATTTCAACAAAATTTTTATATATTTTATGTTTCTCTTGATTTTTGCTATTTTTGAAAATGTTATTTAATAATTTTCCCTAACATATAAATTTGGGCTACTAATTTTTGAATCATTATTGTAAGTAATTTTGTTAGATTAGCTCCAGATTTGGCTTCAGTACTGACTAAACTAATGCATGCACAAATATAATATTGTAAAGCATCCTATAGAAAATATTAATTGAAATGAGAGATTTGTGGGGGGTGTACTCATATATGCTGAGCACTGTATGTGTCGAAATAAGATTTGCCACCAAAAATCATTCTATTTACTAAAACGGAGAAAGTTGTGGCTCTCAAAATCACCACAAAGTGAATAAAAACACACCCCCAACAGCACACAAGGGTTAAAATATGTTGTGTTCACAAATCCCTAATCCTGCTATTTTAGCATATTATATAACGTGTATATACTAGCCTATTTTGTGAATCCTTTTTGGCACATTTTTCATTTCTCATCAATGGTACTTAAAGAAGCATATGCAGTATCCTTTGGCTTAGATTTATCAGGGGTCGCCAAAGAGGAATGAACCACCAATTACCCCTTCCAGCCACAACCCAGCACTGGGTAATACAGTATCTATAACATTCAACAATGCAAAATAAAACCAGCTGTAATAAATCTTCTGTGGTTAATGGTTCAGTTGTGTTCTGCAGCTCATTATAATTCCGTGACCCTCCAGCTCGACCTAAATAACACTTTGTTCACCAGTGTAACTTGAGAGAGCACAATTCTTCATGACCACCTGCCTTCTCCTAGGAGATTCCCTGGAAAAAAAAGTCACAAGCTTTCCTTGGAAATTCATAGTTCCCCTAATCATGCAGCAGATGGTGCAGACAGATATTTGAACAGCCGAATCCCATATTACTCATCGTTGATGTTTTAATCATTGCTCATTTCAGTTTGACAGTTCAGTGCATTTCCTGTCATGAAGAATTAAGGAAGAAGCGCACGACGAAACACTGTAAAAGGTAATTTTATTGACATCTGAATCGTTTCGTTTGTCCTTCTCTTTAGGAAACATTCAAATGTGTGTCGAAACAGAGATTATGTACATGAGCCACGCATGCATGATCCACTTGTGTCATACAAAAACATATTTACATACAGTACAGACTGCGTGGGAGGGCCTGTGTCATCCATCACGGTTAAATCAACACTTCTTTTTTTACCAACCCAACATTTGGAATCAGAGCCGATGAGTGAAACAACTTCCAAAGCTTAGCCGAGATGGAAAAGTAAGGAAATATAAATACACAAGAATGGCTTTCATCGGAATCGTCCTTCCTTGTTTACTGTCCTATACTCCTCATAATGGACAGTGTAAATGTGCATATATTCAGTTCTTACAATGCCAGAATCAGCCTTTCATTTGTCCGCTACAGTTTAGTTATTATTGTTACTAGCATATTGTCAAAATGTGGCATGCAGTGCACAGTCTAGACCTAGTTCAGAAGTCTTCCGAGTAATGATGGTTTAAAGCACACGTGCATGAGTATTAGTAACAAATGGCTAATTAGGAATTATGCAACGAACTTTGCAGCCAAATAGACAGAAACTAACAAATTCGATCTGCACTGATGCGTTTCGAATCTCTTCAAAACAAAAACCAATAGAAAGATACCCTGTTAAGAAACCTTTTTAAATGCTTGACTGATTGTGTCATTAAGCAACGGGCCCGAAGAAATCCTGTCAACAATCCATCAGCCAGTTCTGGACTTGAACATGCGGGATGATAGGGGAGTGAAATATTGCTAATTGCTGCAAATGCAGATGCAAAAACTGCTTTCCACAGAAACGCTGTTAAAACCTGCTGGCAGATGAGATACTGTTGAAAGGCATGAATCAATGTATACTGTTTACTTGGTCTCTTCAAAGCACTAATAGGAAGGCTCCGTTTCAATTTGTGCTAGTGATTAATTAGCAATAAGAGAGAGATAAGAGAAAGTCTTCATAAGAATGCATGGAGAATCATAAACAGTAATGTGATGAAAACAGTGTTTAGGCTTTGTGAAGGTAAAAAAAAAAATGTCACACCATGAAGCTGTTTATTGTAAGAAAGTGGGTTCAGAAACAAAAGCTCATTTTGAATTTATATGAACTGTATAAGCACACTATGCTTATCTGTTATTTATAAATGATTTTATTTTATTGAAATTTTGAGCTTATCCAAAGCAGCTTCACACTCTTCAAACATGATCTTTTACATGAGAACATAAGCCTCATTCTTTGGCAAGTCATTGTGAAATAAAAAAATACTTTTTAATTGTATATTGCAGTATTTATTTAACGTTGTCTGTGCAGAGTATTTTATTTATTTATGTTTTATCCAGGTGCTCTAGTAATCTTTCATCAAAATCAAAACTCCCTCTCGCATCTCTATACTGATGATTGATATATTTACTGGTACAGGGCGGGATGACTGTCACTTAGCAGGCTACAACCATAACAAACCTATAGCCAAGAAATATATATAAAAAAATAAATAAAACCATTATCAAAATAAAGCCCTACATTTGTTCTGGTTTGAGAAGCCGTTTCACTTACATATAAAGAAGTGACAAAAGGGAAGGAAAAGCTTATAAAAAAACATATTTTAAATAAATGAATGCACATTCAAGTCATCCTGGGAAGTTTGTGTTTATGCTTTTGGGAAATAAAAAAAATAAAAAAAATCACAACATTGGTTTCCTTTTCTTACTTTTTTAAAACTCTACCACTACAGTATTAATAATGAATATGTATTGGGTGTGTTTTTGCTTTTTAGTATTTTTCATTAAAGAAAGGTGCAGTACATTTATTTATTATTGTAGGCTAAACGCCATTTGCTTCACCCTATTGGTTATCCAAATGCTTGATCAGATGCCAAACGTAACAGCAAACAGCGTGTTGTAATACTACAAAAAAAAAACTTTTGTCATGTCGGTTATTGAATCTTTTTTTAATCCAGCATCACAGCACTGTCCATTTACCAAAGATGCCAGCTGTCAAACACATATGCAGAGGTTTATATTGGCAGGTACAAAGCTGTCCTTTCCAACATTTGAAATTGTTTAAATATTTATACTGTGAGCCAATCATGCCAGTGTGTGTTTACAACAGAGTCAACAATCTGCCATTCCTATTCAAATCATGTGTTCTGGTGAGTGGGTCAAACAAAACAGAACAATAATAAAAAAAAAAGCCTACCGCTTATAACTGCATAATTATTTTATTCAAATTTATGATTTAAAGATCTTAAAAACATGAATAGACTTCCGAGGAGTCAGCACTAACTAAAAAGGGCAGTAATATGTTACAGTAATAAATGTGTAATATGAATAAACAGTGCTTATAAACAGCCATTGAGATCGTTATGAGATCATTCTGACAGCATGACTTAAGTGAAGATGGTTTCTCATTGGCACACCACCATCTCAGAGCTTAAAGAAAATTCCACTAGTAATTACAACTTTAGATTTGATGTATTTGATTTGCACTCAGCTCATAAATACAATCCAAAGTGACTAAAACCACCGTAACCCCTCATAAGCTGTAATTAGTTCAGCGTCTGCAATTATGTTTGACAAAGCTTCATTCTGCAAATCTGGTATACGCTGTTTCTTACCTCAATGTAAAGGTAATGAGAACACAGCTTTTGTGGTCATGTAAACATGTGGTCGTGTAAATAAATCGAGAATGAAGTAACAAACATACTGTGCGCTGTAAAAAAGTATGTGATTCACATGACGTTTTTTGTTTATTTACGGTTGTGAATTGCATTATGGGTGTTTTATCTCTGCTTTGTCTTCTTTTGATGTTGAAAATTCAACTCTGTAGTTTAACAAGGTGACTTTTATTGACATTTTAGTAGTTTGAGACAAGATATTGTTTAACAAATGATTTAGAGAGAATTAAGTCAGTAAAATAACAAAACAATTACTAGAAAAAAGTAGGTTTTTGTACTGTATTTTGCACCAACCCTGAAAATATATCACTTCAAACTATTAAAAATGTCACCTTTTCAAACTGTTTGACATCGACAGCTTTTGAGGAAAGATCAGGATCCCATAATAAAATTCAAAGACATAAATAAGTGTAAAAAAAAAAGAAGCATGAATCACAAAATACGGAAAACTGTCAATTTACAGTTATTTTATACAGTGTACCATATGTATAATTTACAAAGATAAAAACTCCTGTGCCATATCACAGCATGTACAGAAGATCAGTATATGCAGAGATACGTTGTCTAGATTTGAATCCTGCTATCAATATTCTTCCACACAAGTTACTCTAAATGTGAATCACTTTCACGCCAAGTGTTTTTTTTAACAAACTATTTTCAGGGTTAATGATTGCTCAAGTTAAAAAGTGCACTAGGAGTCTGAATAACTGGTTTTCTGTTAGGTTCTCAGATAATACTTCTGATAATCTGAGTCTGAGTCTTCACTGGTACTGTATGTTTTATAAGTAGGTTTCTACAATTACAGTGGCACAAGCTAAACATTCAGGAATTCAGTTGTGAATTCCTGACGAAAAGTGTTCAGGAGAATTGAAACAGCCAAACAAAACACCTGGCAAAACCCATTTCATCGCACAAGGACCTTCATGTAAATATCTTGAGGCTTAAATGGACAGTTCTGTGAATTGGTCTGCTCATACAGAGATTCTATGTTCAAAATGAGAGCAAAGACTGCTTTCTGATGAAGTGACTGCTTCTTGATGGGGTAAACGATGTCTTAATTTGATCAATCTGTTTTCAAGAGTGATTAAGTATGATATTTTGATACGATACGGGAATTTATTGGTACAATGTGGAACGAACGTTACTCATCTTGCACGTGACCATAAATACTTTATAATTTGATTCAGATGAATGGATGACAAATCTTTAAACAGTCCATCATCCTCAGTGAGACTAATAAATGTTCATGGGAATGTGCAACAATATATTTTTTCAATGTTTTTTTTTTCAACAAGACCCGTTTGTTACCCTTTTATATGACATATGCTTGAAATTGTTTGTATGTGTAAACCAGTGTACCAGTACTGCATTCTGAGTCCAAAACCAATTTCTTTGTAAACCTATTTCCTATGCAAGTAAACAAGAACAAAGATTCTACATCTGACCCTAATTATCTTTCTCACAATAAACAGCTTTCAGTGTATATAAAAGCAGTGTTACATGGAAATGAGCTGTGTTTGTCTAGTCTTACGATTATCGTAATTTCGAGATGACAATGGGACAGTGTACTTGGAGCTGTTTAGGTGTCCAGACTTGGCAACATATCAATACCTAAATATACAGTAGCATCTAAATGAATCTATGGTGTGTCATGCTGTGCAGTGGTCACGTGGCACATGTGGCACGTGGTACAACTTTCTGAAAATCATCAGTTTACAAGTAATAATCATGAGATCTACAAGGATGTGACCTATTACTGTAATTAAGAGATAACATGAATGCAGCTATTGACTGCAAATAACTTCAAGAACTAACACTTTTCAAGCTGGCTGGTTCAGTTTTTCATCATCGTGGAGCTGTTGCACTCCAGCCTTTTGAATTGGTATTGCTGATTTATAGTTAAGTTTTTTCTGAGGTTGATAAAGTAGTCAACATAACTCAAAGAAATAAATAAACAAAACATACAAAAGTACATACAGGTAAATAAATAATTTCCTTGAGAAAACAAAAGCAATTGTACATTTTGAAAAATGTCTTAAAATCTTCACCGTGTACTGTGGTGAATGACCTGCTGCGCATCAAATGCCATATGGCTTGATTACATTTTCAAAGCATCAAAGAATTTTCTGGTTTGTTTGTTTGTTTTTCCATGAGACAAAGACTTGTCTACAAAATGCATGTATGAGTATAAACACGTGTATTTCGTGGCTATAAATTGTCATTTTTGATTTAACTGACATTTCAGCACACTTTATTATTTTTTGGGAAAATGTCTGGGAAAAAATTAAGAGATTACTTTATTATCTATTTTATTCTATAAAGGACTAAAACCATTCATTCAAATTAGTATAGAAATTTATTCAATGAGAATATTGACACTGTTCAAATAGTCTCTTAATTTTTTCCAAATACATGTACAGTATGTATGTATGTGTATATATATATATATATATACTCAGTGCTGCTTAAAAATTTGTGATCCTTTTGTGAACATTTAAACAGGATGAAGATGTTTTTCTTACTTTGTTGAAATTAGTTCTGCCCTTCGGAAATAACAGAAGTATACTTCCATGTTGACAAATTATGTCTACAAAAAACGGATACATTTGAAAAAGTCCTGGTTACGTACCCGCGTTTCTCGAATAGGGAACGGAGACGTGTGTCTGATACCAGACATATGGGAGTACGACCAATCACTCTGAAGAGTACGAAAACGGGCCAATGAATGCCAAAATGAATTGGCAGAGCTCAGCTCCACAGCTGTGATTAGCCATTAATGCTATATAAGCTGCCAGCTGAGAAGAGAGCACTAGAATTTGCCTGCTGAAGAGCCAATCACTCAGCTAACAGCTGGAGACTCGGGTGCTGTGGCAGTGGAGACACACGTCTCCATTCCCTATTCAGGGAATGTAGGTTACGTACATAGCTAGGACCTTCCCCATCATGGAAAACGCCACAGCAGCTAAGCCCGTCACGCTCCTAATGTGCAGTTTGTCAAGAGTAGCGTGAGTGCACAAGTATCACCAAGAGCACAAACTTCCAACGTCCGCTAGGCCCTTAAATTACCATTACATGGGAATAATTTGACATTTAGATCGGAGGTCGTAAATGTGCTTTTACCTGGCTAATGTAGTCTAGGGATTTTAGAATACGGCAGTATGTTGGGAAAGCGTGGCAGTCCCCGAAGGGGGAGGATGCTGCGGAGACCACCTGCTACCCAAGAAGGGAGACTTGATGGTAATAGAGCATATAGACTAGCCCTAATGAGGGGAAGCTACATATGATAAGCTGGTTAGCGGGTAGGAAAGACACGGGTCTGCCTGGTCAGGGGGAACACTCTGTGGCTGAAATAAGCATATGGGATCGCCATCGGGGACCGTGCATAGCTGGCACCGACCCTCAGCATGTAGGTAGACCAAGAGTGGGCATACCAGACATCACACTAAGCCAGGCACCCAGCTCCTCCACTGAGTCGGGTGCTGGGGGCCTCGGAGGAATTCTCTAGGGTTCGCCAAGCGGGAAACTTACTAGCAAAATAGAAAAAGCGCACGTATCTCCAGGTTAGGGAGCATGGCACTACAAGCGTTTTTGACACTGAGCTTAATGTCGTCCCGATTGACTGGAGTAACCCAGTAATTGGGAGGAAACCGACTCCACTTAAGGATTAAAAATTTTTGCAAATGTGTTAGGTGTCGCCCAGCCCGCAACTCTACATAATCTTTTAAGAGGCGCTGTGTACTCACGTCGAAAAGGAGGCACCGCCCGCCCTGGCACATGAAGCGAGGGCGATGGCATAAACTATAAATAGACCAACCTCTGCTTTGATATGGCACTTCCCTTCTGCCGATCATAACAGAAAAGAGCTGCTTAAAGACTAATGCTCTACGTGTCACATTCAGCGCAGAAAAAAACTTTAATGTGGAGGGTGACAGGCTGCGCTCCAGCTATCCTGAAGGAAGAAATCAACACTAATCTGGCATGTCCGGGGTTCTTCTCAGAGAGAAGAGCTCCACACAATGAATAGACTCCACTACAGGACATAGGCTTGCCTATACAGGGTGCTCTAGCCTGAGTGACGGTGTTAACCATCTACTGATAGGTCACCTAAGTCCACCGCGCTCTGTCTAGAAACCCTCTATGGGAGTTCCAGAACCCTGTGTGGGTGCCAAGGGTGCCCGTGCCAAAAAAAAGGAGTGCTTCTTCCGGGGAATACGTCAGGGAGAGCCATCACAAGAAGTGTGAGTCCGGAAACTCGGGTCCGGTTGGGCTAAGGAGGCGCAACGAGCAAGACCCACTCCTTGTCTTCCTGACCTTGCACAGAATCTGTGCGCGCAGGCTCACTGGGGACAAACGCATATTTCGTAAACTCGGGGCCATCTGAGCGCCAGCACATTCGTGCAGAGCAGGGAAAGCAGCTAGTGAAGGGCTGCTCGGGAGAAGCAGCAAGATGGCCTGGGCTTCTCTGAAGCGTGCCCATAATAGCTGGGCCGTGCCGGGGTGGAATCCCCATTCTCCCTGAAACATAACTGTCGTGAGAGCGTGTAAGCTGGCACAGAGAGCTCGTACGGGATATGAACGGCATGCAGCTATTAAGCCACGTGACTCCAGTGGAGCAGATGGCGAGTGAGCTGAGACATGCGGCGGTAGCGCACACTAACCGTTTTGGCAGCCGTGCTGGCCATCCTAACCAACACGTGTGTCCCCTCTCGTACCGGTAGAGCGAGATACACTGCCAACAACTCCAGGCAATTAAAATGCCAACGCAACTGAAATCCGGTTTACGTACCTGCAGCTGCATGCTCGATGCACACAGCCCACCAGCCTGTACTGGAAGCAACTGTCAGAATGACAGCATGACTGCACACTTGTTCTAAGGGCACCCAGGCCTGTAGAAGGCAAGGTTTATCCAGGGACTGAAGGTGCTGCGATGCAGCGTGTGAACAATTTGAGCGCTGTGATAGGGGCTACAAATGTCATATGCCCCAGGAGCCTCTGAAAACTTCAGTGAGACCACTGTAACTGCAGAATTAATCGGACAGAGCATGACTAGCCTGACGTGCTAAAAGCGCAAGTCCAGCTCCAAACTGAAATAAGAGAAGCTCTGCCCAGAGGAGAGCTTGCTTATTATCGGTTGACCCAAAACCCCAACAGGCCGAGGTGTCGGAGCACCAGGACCCTGTGCATAATCTAGTTCAAAGACCTGAAAAAAAAAAAAAAAAACTAAAACCAGTCAATGAATAATCAAAAATGCAGATGTGGTGCGCCGAAGAGGCACAGGGCATCCTCCACACATTGGAAACAGGAAGAGAACGAAGGGGAGGACTGTTTACTATCATGCTCGGCACACCGAAAAAAAAACAGTATAAGGAGGGAGAGAGTGAGACATGGAATGAGCGTCCTTCAGGTCTATAGCTGCAACCAATCCCACAAACAGACGCACTAGGGGATGCGTTTCTGCATGAGCATCTTGATCAGCATTCTGAACAGATAACAGATCAAAACACGTAGATAGGATTGGTATAACCCACCGCTCTCTGGGTACGATAAAGTGGGGGCGTAAACCCACTCTTCATCTTGGCTGGAGGGACCAGCTAGATTTTATCCTTCGCCAGGAGGATAACAAATGTTCTCACGCGAGACAGGGGTGGCATAGCGATGACCACTTAAATAAACACCTGTGAACTCAAGAGGCCAGCAGTGAATTGAAACACATAACCGAGTCTGACCATCTGCGTGTGCTACTACGACAGCTTGAGCAGCGTTAACCAGGCTGACAAAGTCCGAACGAGCAGCACCACCGGAACAATCGCTGACGTACCGGCGGAGGGGCAGCTTCGGGATGGGGAGTGCTCACCCGGAGAAGTGCAGCATCTCGAGGAAAAACTGAAAATAAGAGATTGACTGTTACCTTCCTCCCAGGATCTCACGGAGAGGCTGGAGGTGCGAGACAGGAGCTCACCCTCTGGCGCCCTCAAAGCCTGTGGCTAAGTGCACCAAAGCTGAGAGCTAGAAGGCAGCGTGTTCCATGCTGGCAGCAATTGGGCTTCCACACCCAGAGGGAGGAAAGCCGCTCTTTTCGGACCACTACATTAATTCGTGGGGGAAGCCCAGCCCTTCACTGGGGAACGAACGGTTCTCCTCCTCTCCAAGCGGCCTGCCTCAGGTTTGCTTCACGGTCCGATTACCGGACTTAACGGCGACCTGTGACGGGAGCGTCAACTTCCTGCGGGGAGGCTCAGCGCGTTCACAAGCCAGTGGAGGCGGCAGAGAGTTTTGGAGCCGTGGGAAAAATCGTTCTCGACAAGGAACAGCCAGCGTAGATGGGTCCGGTGGGGGAGCAGTTTTCCGAGCCCACCAAGAGATGACCTGCTCCATCGCGCACGGGTGATCTCTCACCGAGTAGGCCTGCCTGGGATATGGGCACGCCAAGAAAGCGTACTTTGTTGGCACAGCGCATATCTGCCAGGATAAGCCAAGGGTGACATTTCTGGACCACTGTGTGGCCATCGTCTGGGGGAGAACTGCCCCTGTGCAGCAAAATCAGATGGCCGTGGTGCAGGGCAGAAGCGGCATGGCCTGCAGCAGTGTGGGCTCTGGCCGTGAGAGACACAGATAACCCACCCGCCTTGGACTGGGGTCTCAGTTTAACCCTCCAGGTGGCGGCGCCCACAGCTTCATAGTCACTTTCTGCCTCGCCATCAGAGGAGGTAAAGGCAGAAGCACACGAGACCGGGCGGAGAAAAACGCCCTTAATGCTTGCTGTGCGGCCCTGGGAAGAAGAGGACAAGAGCTGGAAGATTCATCTTACATCAGCCCGCACATCACACTCTCTAGTTGTTCCGGCACTGAGACTGGGGGACAAGTCATCTCCAGCCACACTGGAGCCCAGGAAGCGCTACCACCATGTCTGATTCGAGAACCATGACCACGCATTGCACCCCATGACAATGCATTGCACGCATTGGATGGGGTGCGCTGTGGAGGAGTGGGGGGTCTGCGGGCCTGGAGGCGACGGATAAACCCCCACTGTGATTCTCAGATCTGCCCGCGTGCTAACTGATTTCACAGGGAGCAACAAGGGTGGCTTGGAAGCCCCGATCTACATGCTGGACCCCCAGACCTGTGATGTGATACCCGTGCCCATCATTCGAAGATAGGAACCACCGCATCCTGAAACGCACAGTCAGAACAGCATGTTAAAAAAGAGGTGTTGGTTGACTGTGTTGCTCTCTAAGGGAATCTGCTCTTTTAATGGAAACTGCTCTTTTGTGCACAAGCAGCGAAACGCCCAGAAGACAGGAAAGCCCAGATTGACTGCTACTGTCGCGTCGTCTCCCGCACTGGTAAGTAAACTGGTTTCAGTCGTGAAATCAGGTTGGCAGGTAGAGTGTCTTCAGTCTCGAGACTCTGAAGCCAAATTCTAGTGCTCGCTCCTCAGCCGGCAGCTTATATAGCACTAATGGCTAATCACTGTCAGCTGTGGAGCTGAGCTCTGCCAATTCATTTTCGCATTCCTTTCGTATCCATTCTTACTCTTCAGAGTGATTGGTCATCTGATGTACTCCCATATGTCTGGTATTAGACACACGTTGGAGTTCACATGATGGGAACATAATGCCATTTTATTAAAAAAAAAACTTTTGTCCCTGTGCATGCATTAAGATGTAAGTCACTTTGACCTGCATTATTTCTTGCTGGCATTTATTTACTTTCCAGCTCTTTGAAATCTCACAGCAATATTTCAAGGAAAAGCACCAAGTTTTATAAACGGACCAATAGTGAGGTGGAGTTGTTGCTGCGATTAACACAGGACTATAAAGTTGCAAAAACAAGCAAGAATGTAGACTTGAAAACATTCTGTGCCATTTGAAGAAAACCAATCCAAAATCTTATGCTAACTTATGCCAACTAACATTAATCTTTATCAATGTCAAAAGGGACAGCATCCAAAACAACTGCTGTACAATGTCTTTCACCAGTGTAGCTAATTTGGTCACATGACTAAAAGTTGATCATTGTTTTTGAAAGCCTCCATTTTGACAGTCCACACCGCAATGCAATAATGGCCTTTTAAAATGTATCCACTTTGGAGAGCTTCTTCAAAAATATATTTTATCATTTCCTAAAAAACATTATCTTAGTGTGGACGGAGAGAAAAATATGCATTTATTAAACTAAAACACGTTAGTGTGGAAATGGATGAAGTACAATTTACATTGAACTTCAAATTCCAAAGGTTTTCACCCCCCAACTCTTAATGTATCTTTTTACATCCCTTTTTTAATAGTTATGTTTGAGTCCCACAAGTGTCCTCCAATAACAAAAATTTTGTACTATCTCTCTTATTATGTTAACATTATTCACATTTTCACCAATCCCGCAAAGGGTTCACATACTTTCAAGCGGCACTGTATATAAATAACTGACCTAGTTTGAGCTGAAACTATTCACTATTCATTCCTGCTCAGACCTGCAACCTTAACAGTCCCAATTTCATGATATGCAATTACACACACTCATATGCAATGAGTTGCAGACTGTTCATAAGAACTTGAAGAGCTAAACAGAACGTGTGGGCAAACCAGTTACAAAAAAGAACAAACATCTGAATGTACGTAAGAGAATGAATAGGTCTTTGTTTTGTGCAGGCACGTGATATTAAACACATAAATCTTGTCTAAAGCTCTGCTAGTGACTCACCTGATCGCCGTGATACTTTTGTATGCCAACTCTGTGCTCATCTGGTTGAACGTGCAATATATGTTCCTTCACCCCCACATATTTCTTGAGACAGACACAATGTAACCGAATGACAGACAGCTCTTGTTGACTTCATACAGAAGAGGGTTGAAGTGACATTGAATTAACACCGTCCCTTCCAGAATCAGTCGTAAAGCTGCATGCGATTCTCCTGTCCTCACCCTCTGTGGGCTCACCGGTCCAAGAGAAGAGCGAACACCAGACAGATGAGGAAAAGACACCAAACAAAAAGTGTCCAGCTGTAAAATATAATCAGATATTTCCCCTCGGAATGAAAGGTGTGGCTTTAACTTGCAATTCCCCTCCAATAGGGCTTGATATCAGAGCATTAAAATGTTTAGACCCCTCTAAAGAGGCTTATTAGAGGTAGGGCGAAATTGCCTGCCTGAAGGGTTTGTGGTCTCCCCGTAGTAGGTCAAAGATCAGCATTAAGAGAGAAAGGTTGAGGGGATGAGGTGGTAAGGCAGGGTACAGAGAGATGAGATGATCCAGCGATGCTACATGGTGGAAAGTTGATTGGGTTTTGATGACGGAAGATCTAGCAGGGCCTGGACGGTGACTCCAACTTTTACCAGACCTCGCTCCTCCAGAATGTGATGTGGCAAACACAACTGGTCCTGTTGAAGAACACACGCACAAATGTAAGCATAAATATATAGACGAAGAGCTGATTTTGCTGCCTTGTTAAAAAAGATGACATGGTAAAATAAATCACATTTATTTTATTTATAATGCTGTTCAAGAGTTTGAGTTTATAATAGTTTTGTCTTGAGTTTGGGTTTGGTAAGACTTTTTGAATGACAAATCTTTTGTGGTCACTGCTTAGAAAATGTTAATACTTTGTTCCATTTTGAAATAATAGTATTTTATTTATTTTCAAATATTATGTATTCCTTCAGATGTGAATGATCCTTCAGAAATCATTCTAATAATATGAATGACCATCAAATCGTTTTTTTATATCTTACTGTCCATGTTAAAATCTGGTAAATATTTTAGTTCAAACAATGACACATATTCTTTTTAAAACAGATTTTATGGTTACAATATAAAAATCTTTATTCTTTTGATTGATTCAATTTGAAGTGTTGAATAACAGCGTTAAATTCGTAAAAATCCCAATGAGGAAAAAATTCAACTCCACACTAAAAAATTGCTGTAAAATTTACGGTATTACTGGCAACCAGCAATTGTTTTACTGCAAAGTGCATTGTAAATTAACAATTCAAATTGTGCTGTAAAACTACAGCACATTTGTAATTGTTAATTTACAGTGTGCTCGTAAATTTGGCCAGTAATACTGTATTAATTGACAGTAATACTGTAAAATGTACAAGTGCACTGTAAATTAATAATATTATGTAGTTTTACAGCACAATTGTAACTGTTAATTTACAGTGCACTTGTACATTTTACAGTATTAGTGGCAAACCAAAATTGACAGTAATACTTTAAATTTTAGAGCAACTGTTTACAGTGTAATTATTTTATCCTCGAATGCTCAACATACATGGAAAATATGTATTGTACTTATTGTAGAGTGGTTTAAATCATGGTGATTTAAATTTTAGCTAATACCAATAAATAAATAATAATAATAAAACATGCTGATATTGGCTAATAGTCCAATATGGTGTTAACATATCATGGATTTGTAAGAAAGAGACACTCAATCCCACCTGTGGCACTCCAAGCTTTTTACAGGCATCCAAGAAATTCTCCACATTGCGCCGACATTTGGCCATACTTAGCTTTGGCTATTAGAAAAAGTAGAAACACATATAAAAGCTATAGAAAATAGAGTATCTAGTATCAAAAACATGCTTGTTTTGAATGCTGCAAATATACTAATGAACATTATAATGCTCAGATAATGCAATCTTATTTGACAGAAGTTCTGAGGTAAGACATGGTTTATTAATATGGGATATCAAACTTACCACGGCAGGGGAGGGTACATGAATACTGGCGACCGAACGAGGACGAATGTGATTGGCCAGATGGCATAAAACAACACCATCCATCAGAGCAGCGCCCACGTCATCTGGCAATAAAACCTTCAACCTTGACTCGAGGTTCTGCAAACACACACAAGCGCTCTGTTTGCTTCATTTGCAAATTAGCCATTCCAAATAACAGGCAAGTATGTCAAGTTAACAAAGAATCATCCATAGGCTAGATGTCAAGATAAGGCTCTGTAAGTGCTCTGTTTAGAGATTCAGGCATCACATGGGTGGCTCTTCAGCACCAAGGAGAGCAGATACAGAAGCTGAAGAAATGGAGGATGTGAGATTAAACATGACTGCTTCAGGATCAGTCAACCTCACATCACTCCAACCTCATTTAAAAAACTAATTTACAAATGCACTTCTTTGAGTAATCTAATTACAGCTTTAGACAAATTTTAAATATCATCATAAATTTCTCAATTTCTCTGGATTTCCTGGATTCATTAGATATTGATTTAGGTAGAATTTAAATATTTGTTTTATTCTATAAAGGTCGGACACATTTCTTTTAAATTTCAGGTTTTTTTTGAAAAAGACATTTAGTCAGAATAATAAATAATATAAAAAACTAAACATGTTTTACAGTCACTGCTGCAAAAATAAAAATAATAATTAAAAGTAAAAATTGAAAAGCTGACAGCATTTTTGCCGTAAGTAGGATTGCATATATTGACATACATGCATACATACATCACACACACATACATACATACACGCATACATTTGCTCATAATTTATTAAGCACACCATAAAATAAAATAATTCCATAAATTCATACAGGACTAGTTGTATATACAGCTGTATATACAGATACACACCCAAGTATTGGAAATCTGGTATTAGGAGGGGAAAAGAGTATCGGAACATCTCTAGCCACAAGCACTTGTTACATTCCAACCCTGGACTACATTTCTGGTTACAAAACTGAGCTGTTTTGCTACCTTATCATTATTTTCTGCCTAATATTTGTTATGATATTATAACTGTTATGCATTATCATTATCATAAATGCACTGGTTTGTAGCACAAACTGTTTATTCCATTTTCTTCTTCTAGTTATTTACCTGCTAATAAACCCCCTGTGCGTTCACATGAATTAGCTTACTTCAGTGTTGCAAAAAAAGGTGTATACAGCAAGTGTAACTTACAGTAAGTAGATCATATAGCGTGCAAGTCAATAGCTTGTGACGCACATGTAAATAGGGGTTTCATGTCCTGCACAGTGACTTCAACCCCTAATCTCTCTCTGTCTTTTCCTCAGAATTAAAAAGAAAAGGACTTGATTACATGGTATTATTTATTGTCTGTAAAAGATCTTTATCATGACTCGACAACGATGCATATTCAGACTCTATCAGCACTAACAACAAATTTAAACAGAATTGTTAACAATAAACCTCTAGGCAAAAATGGGCAGGGAAGTATATATCGAAACAGAACTTGTTTGCATGTGTGTTTTATTGCCTTCACGTGCGTTACCCTAGTTATGTTGTATGACTCAATCTTTTTTGCTTATGCTTTTAACTTCGCAATAGAAGGAATTCTGACCTGCCGCAAAAGTTTGATCTGTTCCATCTCCTCCCTGAGGTGCTCCATCTTCCTCCTCATGGTGAAGCTTGGATCTGTAGAGCTGAAGTCTTGACGATTTCCACGGGAGAAGGCTGAGTAAAAAACACAGTCTTCATCAATAATTTCCTCTTAATCTCCTAATCTACTCATTCAATGTCTGCAGTGTGTTCATTAAAGGGTTAGTTGACCTAAAAATGAAAATTATCTTATTCATTCCTTTTCCTTCGGCTTAGTCCCTGAATATCAGGGGTCGCCACAGTGGAATGAACCGCCAACTATTGCAGCATATGTTTTACGCAGCAGATGCCCTTCCAGCCACAGCCCAGTGCTGGAAAACACCCATACACTCTCACATTCAAACACACACTCAAACACTACGGCCAATTTAGTTTATTCAATTCACCTATACCACATGTCTTTGGACTGGGAAACCGGAGCACCTGGAGGAAACCCACACCAACACAGGGAGAACATGCAAACTCCACACAGAAATGTCAACTGAGCCAGCCAGGACTCGAACCAGCGACCTTCTTGCTCTGAGGCGACAGTGCTAACCACTGAGCCACCGTGCCACCAATTATGTTATTAATTTCACAAAAATAACATTTTCTTTTATATTATAAAATTAAAATGTTAATTTTTTTAAAAGTTTTTTGAATGAATGAACAAAAATCAAAACATTTATTTGCAGGATGAATCAGCATTTTTGAAAAATCTCTTGAACACTGTTCAATGACAAAGATTTTATTGATTTCTTAACACCTATTTGTGTAACATTGTAATTGCTGCAGTCTTCATTTGCAGTGTCAAGTTGCTTTCAAACAATTCCTTTTGATTGTTATCAGAAGCGGGTCACACAGTGGATGCGCTGTGCCATGGCTCCTCCTGTTTTTAAATGTCTATAAAAAGCAACCTGAACAGATGCCTAATGGCAGCTCTGATGTGCGTACCCTCATATAAAACTATGTTTGCAATTTCAAAAGAGCTGTTGTGATGCAATGCATCCAGTGTGCGACCCCCTTTAGACATTGGTATTTATATTCAAACCATAAACTTTTACATTTAGTATTTCTGTGACAGTTTTAATGTTTGTAACACAGAAATACTCTGTTGAAATACTCTGTGATTCTGATACAATGATGAACATTGTAATGTGTGCAGTTATTTTCAAATAAATGCATAGCTAAAATAATTGACCACATTACAGCTCCATATCACTACGCCCAATGATTTCAGTTATTTCACAGCCTACAGCAGTCACAAATCAAATCAAATTAAAATAAAAAAGCTTTGGAAGAGGTGCTTAAGAAATTTGTCTTAAAATGTTTTGAAATACAACATCTGAAAATGTGGTAATCATAGTATAAGCAGATTAACTGATTTCAGTCCTTGATTTATTAGAAAATAATATACACCAAAGGTATAATGCTATACCTTAATTAATTCATCAACATTCATTCATTCATTCATTTTCTTTTCGGCTTAATCCCTTTATTAATCTGGGGTCGCCACAGCGGGATGAACCGCCAACTTATCCAGCACATGTTTTACGCAGCGGATGCCCTTCCAGCCGCAACCCATCACTGGGAAACATCTACACACACCCATTCACACACTACGGACAATTTAGCTTACCCAATCACCTATACTGCATGTCTTTGGACTTGTGGAGGAAACTGGAGCACCCGGAGGAAACCCACGCAAACACGGGGAGAACATGCAAACTCCACACAGAAATGCTAACTGACGCAGCCAGGGCTCGAACCAGCGACCTTCTTGCTGTGAGGTGATTGTGCTACCCACTGCGCCACCGTGCTGCCCAATTCATCAACATGTCATAAATTATTACTTATCAACCGACTAATCCCTCGGGGCATCACGGTGGCGCAGTGCACGTTCACCTCACAGCAAGAAGGTAGCTGGTTCGAGCCTCGGTTGGGTCAGTTGGCTTTTCTGTGTGGAGTTTGCATGTTCTTCCCGTGATTGCGTGGGTTTCCTCCAGGTGCTCCGGTTTCCCCCACAAGTCCAAAGACATGCGGTACAGATGAATTGGGTAAGCTAAATTGTCTGTAGTGTATGAGTGTGTATGGATGTTTCCCAGTGATGGGTTGCGGCTGGAAGGCCATCCGCTGCGTAAAACATATGCTGGATAAGTTGGTGGTTCATTCCGCTGTGGTGACCCCAGATTAATAAAGGGACTAAGCCAAAAAGAAAGTGAATGAATGAATGAATAATCCCTTGTTTCTCAAACTGTGTTAAGTATTATTGTTCAGAGAGTTACAGAACAAAATTGCTAGACACTTTTCAGATCTCCGCGTACATACATTTCTACATGATGTTAAGTCTAATTTCAGGACAAACATAGAAAGAATGATGTTTTATTCTAATTTGTGGATGCTTTTATGCTGTATTATATAGACAAGAAACATTTAAACGGTGATTTAATGACTGTTAACACAGTGGCTCTTTCACAGCAGCTATCAGTGCATCTTAGCAACGTTTACATATTTTAAATACATATCTGCTTAAATGCTAAAAAGGAAGCATTTGTGGTAAGATAACATTGCAAAACAAGTGGTTTGGAATTGTACTCTGCTGAACTGTCATTGTATTTCTATGAGATAGGAAGTATGGACCTTCCTTGTGCTTTCCAGTGAAGTTTTGAGGTCTCCCAGGGCTGACCTTCGAGATCAGCACTTGTATGGGCCTTCCTTTTGCTTTCCAATGAAATGCTACGCCATGAAAAAAAACTATAAAGAAATTTCTCCTCTCTCTGCAAATCTCATTATCACTATCATAAAAGACCGCAGTTCAAGACAATATCTTTCATTAGAAATGCTAATCTTCACCAACAATTTAAGGCGATGTTGACAGAGGTATTTATGAGATGAAATCTGTGCATGGAAAAACTACTGTTAACGTAATAAAGCCCTTGAAAGCTGCACTGTAAAAAGCAATTAGTTGTCTTTACTTTTTAAAAGTGAGTAAACCTATTGCTTTAAAAGCGGTTAGTAGACTTTACTTTAAAAACTGAGTAAACTCATTGCCTTAAATTTATTAAGTAAACGAACAATCCTCATGATCATATAAATTAAGTTAAGTCAATTCAATAGTTCCAAGCTATAACAGGTTTACTCACTTTTTAAGTAAAGTCAACTTGATGATAGTTTCATTCATGATTTTTGTGTGTTTTAAGTGTGTAATGACTTTGGAAACCTTGTAAAACAATGGCTCTCAAGCAGCAAGCAAAGCAGAAGCAGTTTTTAATGGGCAAATAAATATAACGTTTATTACTCATTTAGACTGAAAAGCTACTAAACCTTGCAGTATTGGCATCTACTCTAGGTTAGGAAGATTTACCTGATCTGGGTTTCAGACCGAAGACAGTGAGAGTTGTGGAGAAATCATTAGACCGCATTGCCTCCTGTAACAACAAACATTTGTCATGTTGGAATGAATTCAGTCTTTTTTCTGACTGAGATGGTCTTACACAGATGTTTCCTTTCTTGGTGAAATGTGTAAATATATTGTATATATTGTAATATATTGAATATATTCTACAGAAGAAGACATGGCTACAAAAAAATCAGGGTTCACTTCCATGAATTTCTTGAACATATTACAGATTGGTCTCACACACAGCAGATTCGAAATTGATGATATTATATTATTAAAAGCTGATCATAACTAGAAAACATTCAATCGTAAAAACTGTGTTGGCATTTTTTAATGAAGAACACAATCTTTTCTTTAAATGGTTGGTAATGAAAGTGTTTAAAATATGAAAATTTGTAAACTTTACAGTACATGTTTTCTCACCTCACAATCAATGTCGTTGCCACTGGAGTTTCTTCGGGCACTTTGGCACTTGTACTAAAAAAAAGAGAAACATAGGAAGGCAGAGGATCAGATATGTGAAATTCCTATATAGAAATACTGTCACATAATTAGTTTTATTCATACTTGAATGCCAACAAGTGAAAATCGAAGAAATAAAAATAATAAATAATTTAACAGAAAATCCTTGCTATAAACAAATGCATCCAGGTTGTGCTTTATCTGAATAAAATGCAGATAAAACTATTTTGACTGAAGAAAACTGATGAGAGATAACACATGACTGCAACAGTCAACATCTTGGGTATTTTCATAAGTATATTGCATGTTTAAAATGTAAATCTACACCTTTTTTAAGATAAAAAAAAATGGTAAATTGGATACCAGTTATTTTTCTTAATATATGTGGTAAATAACTATATTCAATTAATTATATGACTTTCTCATCACAACATGCTTTTTGTCTGTGTAAAAAAACAATGTGTTGATTTTGTTCTTCAAAACATTAGTGTATCGACACTATAAATGAATGAAAAATGGTAGTTTACCATAAAATGAAGAAAAGTATTTTAAGGTTTATACTGTATTGTTAACAGTAAAATTCAGCCAATCACAGTTGCTGTTTTATTGCTGTAAAATTCTGCTTTATTTTTATCAGTTCACAGAGCAAGAAAGATGAAGTAAAAAAAAGGTTTTATTCTCATATATTGTCAAGCTTTGACAATCTTTATGATTTTGACGAATGTGAAGTACACAGGGAAGCTGACTAAAAGCCGCTATGTGATTGGCTAAAACATGCTTCATGTGACCAAGATAGTGTTACGGGTTTTCCAATGGTAAATAATAAAGACTTTTTCATCTCTCCCATATTAAGAAAATCTTTGACAGCAAGACTTGAAAAGGGTGTGTAAGACAAAATAGACATGCAAAACACGAAGTGCTGTTGGTCCTCCAAGAACGTGCTTGAAAACCACTTTTATAGATATTGCAATATATTATTAACTTTATAGTGAATACCTTCGACTATGATATGCGTGTTGTTTGTTTTTGTTAGCCTTTAACATCAGAAAAGACCTATATAGACTAGTCTGAGATAAAGGGCCCATAAAATACCTCAATCCTCCATTCACAGCCTGATGCACATTTCACAGAAAAATGGCACATGTTGAGTGAAATTTACAGCATTTAATTCTAGCCAGACTACCTGAAACACCAAACTAAAACATCCACCCACACACACATGCATGTGCTGAAATAAAGGTGACTTTAGGGTTAGTTCACAAGCTTTATTTTCTGTTTTATGAGTAAAAACAAAGTCCCTTTAAGGCAACTCATTTTACTCGGCGGCCATTTTTAAAACGCCTCTCAGGCAGTATGCTCGGGCATTCTGTTTGAATCAGAATGGGTTTTATTGCCAAGTGTGCTTACACACACAAGGAATTTGTTTTGGCTACAGAAGCTTCCAGTGTAGATAAAGTGACAAGTGACAACACAAAATAAATATGAAAAAGAAAACAAACATTTAACAGAGATGTAATCAGTCAAAAAGATCTGGATGTTGAATTGTATGTACAGATTTATAAATATACAAGTTATAAGGTGCTGTGTACAACTGTGTAGAGAAAGTATTGCATTGTAAATTGTTATAAGGTGCTGTGTATGAAAAAGAATTGCACGTTTATTGCACAGTAAGGGAATATTTAGCTGTTCATGAGGTAGATGGCCTGAGGAAATGAACATTTCCTGTGTCTGGCTGTTTTTGTGCTTGGTGCTCTGTAGCGCCGACCAGACGGTAACAGTTCAAACAGGACGTGCGCTGGGTGTGAGGGGTCCAGAGTGATTTTGTAAGCCCTTTTACTCACTGTGGAAGAGTACAGTTCTTGAAGTGTAGGAAGGGTAGTGCCAGTGATTCGTTCCGAGTGGGGAGTAGTGGCGAGTCCAAGAGTAGTGGGGAGAGGACACATCCCTGGGGGGCGCCGGTGCTGATGGTGCGGCTGTCGGATGTGATTTTGCCCATTCCGACAAGCTGTTGTCTATCTGTCAGAAAGCTGGTGATCCATTGACAGACAGAGCTAGGAACAGAGAGCTGGGTCAGTTTGTACTCGAGCAATGATGGGACATTGGTGTTGAAGGCAGAACTGAAGTCCACGAACAGAATCCTTGCGTAGTTCCCTGGTTTGTCTAGATGTTGTAGGGTATAATGCAATCCCATGTTGACTGCATCATCCACAGACCGGTTTGCTCTATAGGCAAACTGCAGAGGGTCCAGCAAAGGTTCAGTGATGTCCTTCAGATATGCTAGCACCAGTCTTTCAAATGACTTCATGGCCACAGATATTAAGGCAACAGGTCTGTAGTCATTGAGTCCTGTGATCTTTGGTTTCTTCGGGATTGGGATGATCGTGGGAAGCTTAAAGCAGGATGGAACCGTGCACTGTTCAAGTGATCTGTTGAAGATCTGTGAGAAAATGGAGGCCAGCTGGTCATCGCAGGTTCTCAGACAGGCTGGTGAGACACCGTCTAGGCCTGGTGCTTTCCTTCTCTTCTGTCTCCTGAAGATCTGACGCACATTATCCTCACTGATCTGAAGTGCAGGGGGGAGAGGGGGATGGCTGGAGGTGTTGATGGCTGTGTAGAGAGATGGTCATGGCGGGTGTGGGGTGTCTGATCGGTGGTCTCAAATCTACAATAGAACATATTCAGCTTGTTTGCAAGATGTTTATTGCAGTCAATGCTGGGGGATGGTGTCTTGTAGTTAGTGATGTCTTTCAGGCCTTTCCAAACTGATGCAGGGTCATTGGCAGAAAACTGGTTTTCCAGCTTTTTGGCATAGCTCTTCTTAGCCACACCAATCTCCTTTGTCAGTGTGTTCCTGGCCTGATTGTACAGGACCCTATCCCCACTCCTGTAGGCATCCTCTTTTGCCTGACAAAGCTGTCTAAGTTTTGGTGTGAACCATGGTTTATCATTGTTAAATGATAAGTAAGTCCTGGTAGGGATGCATAACTCCTCACAGAAACTGATGTATGATGTTACAGTCTCTGTGAGCTTGTCCAGGTCGGTGGCAGCAGCTTCAAAAACACTCCAGTCAGTGCATTTAAAACAGGCTTGTAAGTCCTGCTCTGTGTCGCTGGTCCATCTCTTAACAGTCCTTAATACTGGCTTAGTAGTTTTAAGTTTTTGTCTGTAAGTTAATAGAAGAGGAACTAGGCAGTGGTCGGAGAGTCCTAGAGCTGCTCTGGCGACGGAGCGATATGCATCCTTTATTGTTGTGTAGCAATGGTCCAAAATATTATTGTCTCTGGTGGGGCATGTAATATGCTGTTTAAATTTAGGCAGCTCATGTGTGAGTTTAGCCTGATTAAAGTCACAGAGAATGATAAAAACAGAGTCCGGGTGTTGTTGTTCTGTGTCTGTGATCAGATCAGCCAGCTGTTGCAGTGCAGTACTTACGTGTGCTTGTGGTGGTGTGGAGGAAAACTCTTTTCAGTTTTTTGTGAACAATTCATTTATTCATTCCTTTCCAGTTTCATTACTGTGATTTGATTCATTTCAGATGAAAAGAAATGTGATTGGTTGATTTAAATGAATGTACAATCATGTCAAGTAAAAGATTCACCAGAACACTGCTGGGTGCAGTAAAGTCTGGAAGGCTGACCAGCCCCAGAGAAGTTGTTGAGACATTCTTGAGAGAAACCCACAATGACATCTTCAGAAACCAGGCCCTGGATGCCAACCCAAACATCGACAGCATTGATACACCTGTAAAGGAGCTTAACATCAGCGAACCTTCCTGGAAGGAAATCCAAGAGGTGGTGAAGAAGGCCAGATTAGGCCCACGGCCCAAGCGGCATACCCTATAAGGTATATAAGAAGTGGCCAATGCTCCTTCTCCGTACTGGCTAAGAGGATGACCTCATACATGACTGAGAATGGATACATCAACAATGCTATCTAGAAAGGTGGGATCCCAGGCTTTTCTGGATATCTGGAACACACTGGAGTTCTTAGCCAGATGATCTTGAACAGAGTCATGCTGCATGTGAAAAGGGAAGTGATTCCATCGATAAAGGAAAATCCAATTAAGTGCCTTGGGAAGTGGTTCGGTGATTCACTTACCGACAGGAACAACATAAGCAGTACAGAGAAGTAAACAGAGGAATGGTTAAGGACGATCGAAAAATCAGGAACTTCCCATATCCAGCAATGGGGGAAGGCTGAATCCAAAAATAGAAGAGCCATGATCCAGGAGGAGGTACAGAACCTGGAGGAGGAAGGACAAAGGGCAAGAGCAGTGGAGCTAGCATTCCAGGGAGCATGGACCAAGTGGGACCTACCCAAGAAGATGATCACATGGGGAGATCTATGGAGATTGGAACCTTTCGCATCTCATTCATGTTAAGATCAGTGTATGACACACTCCCAACTCTGACAAACTTGCACAAGTGGGGCTTAAGAGAGGACCCATTGTGCATGCTTTGTGGGGAGAGGGGTACCATGGCACACATCCTGGCAGGGTGTAAAACAGCACTTGCCCAAGGTAGATACAGGTGGCGCCATGACAAAGTGCTCATGACACTCGCTAACACCCTGGAGCAAGCCAAACGGGAGAGCAATACCATCAATCAAGTTTGTCAAAGAGCGGCTCAAAAGCCACCAACCACAGTAAAAATGAGAACCAATCGGCTGCAGAAGGCCCAATCATGGGAAATGAAGGTAGACTTGAGGAAAAGATTGCAATTTCCCCCGGTTTTCCAGACAACCCTGAGGCCAGATGCAGTACTGTGGTCTGAAGAGGCAAAGAAGATCATTCTCATCGTGCTTACAACAGTCCCATGGGAAGAGGGTTGTGAGCGTTTGTAAGGAAGAGCCCCAAATACCAGGACCTCTTGCATGACTGCAGGGAGAAAGGTTGGCAGGCATGGCTCTTCCCAGTTGAGGTCGGCTGTAGAGGATTCCCCGCCCAATCAGTATGGAGGATGCTTACAGCCATTGGGGTGATAGGGAGGGAAAGAAAGATAACTGTTTGCAGGATAGGGAAGGCAGCAGAGAAAGCTTCTTGCTGGCTATGGAGCAGGAGAGAGGAGTTTAGCTGGAAGCCGGGGGGAGTTGATGGGCAGTGATTTGGCCACCTCTGCTGACCCACCAATGTTAAGGGTGTTGCGGCTTAGGGTTGAAACACCCAATGATCGTTGGATACCGCCTGATGACATCAACTCTTCCTGGCTAAGGCTACATTCACCAAATATGAATGAAGAAGAAGCATCTTTGGATGTAATTGTAATTAATGATCTCTACAGATTAACAGTTGATTCCCATTACAAATTTGAGAAGTTGGCGTATTTTTGTACCTTTCCAAATGCAAATTATAAGCCACCCAATCTCCTGATATTGGCTAAAGCGCTATTCGTATGGACAAGTGTTCTAAACAATTTTTGATTTACAACTCATATCACCAAGCATCTGTTATTTTATGTACTACATATTCAGATGGGACTTTATCACATGGCTGTGACTATTTTCTAGTATTAGTTTTGGATTGTTCAAATATTCGAGTTTACATAAAACATGCTTCATGCTTCAAAGATAATTTCCCAACAGAAAGGATTTAATTTACTGCAATTCTCATTCATTTCTATGGCCTCCACAAATAGTGATAGAGATTGAGTAGTCCAAGGTGATTCATCCAAGTGGTGCTGTCATTTTATTTGCCTATTAACAAGACCACTTCTGTTTAGCATGTTGTATTTTTCAAAACCATATATATATAAGCAATCCAGTCTCACCTTTTTGGCAAACATTGAGTTTGCGCAAAACTACATTTACTGCTATGAACAAGAAGCAAGAGAAATGATGCATAATAGACAAAACAAGGTGGAAAATAATCAGTTTGGCACAGCTGGTACTGTACTTATCAGAATGATGGTATGCAGTACTGTTTGTTTTATTCACAAAATTCATAAAATTACACAAAATGAACCTGATCTCACTCAAGATATCAGGTGGGCTGCGGGGGCTTAAGCCCTCAGTGTTTGCTAGTAAAGCCCCAACAGTTTTTGTTAGCTTGTCTTTCTCATAGGGCTTTAAAAATATAGTGGATATGCAGGCAGCCACAAATATCTAGCTTATAGCATTGTTTTAATTTCTTAAATTGCATCAAGGGTAACTACAAACAATGTGTTTTTGTAGCATGGAGATTTGTAGCTCAGTCAGAAGTGGTTAAAAAACTGTCACTGCACCAAAATGGCAATAATCATAATAATTATAATCCATAAACTGTAGACCAAATGCAAAGACTGCAGAACTGATACATTTCTAGATTTGTGGTGGTGTTTGGAGTCATGCTGTATGTATATCTGAAGGAAATTTACTGTCTTAAGAAATGTTTACATTTTTTTTTCTATCTCATCTTTGTATAATCCCATAAAAAGCAGTGTTTATAAGATCAGGGCTGCTTTTTCATAAGATCTCTGCTGCTTCATAAGCACCACTTTCAGGTGCCTGTGTTTTGTACTAGAGTCATATTTCTTTTTCTGTTTTTGTCGTCTTGTCCATGGTGTTTTGCATGTATTTTACTGTAACTCAGCCCTAACTGTGCTCAGACGTTCAGCTCGTTTTCCTCTGTAGCACATTTGCATATTTAAATGGGTGTTTGGCATTAGCATTTGTTCTATTTTTGCTCTTTTGTTCTAAACACGACCTTTATTTGTTTATATGAGGTCTGTATTCATGGCTTCATGCTTTTCCCCAGTCATGCCATGGATTCTGGCTCATATAAATTCTGATTCTTCAATTAGCTTTTAACAGCAAGTGAATGCTTCCTACTGTTAGATAATCATTATTATTTATTATTATTATTATTATTATTATTATTATTATTATTGTTGTATTATAATTCAGCCTGGGAATAGGAAATAGGAAAACCATGTTTTTATTGAGCACAGCTATAGTTCATTAGTTGCTCTAATCATTCTGCTCGTTATTCTTCTATTAAACCAGGTACATACTGTATATATGTGGCATACAGCTCAGGTAAGTGCGCTCAAACTGCTCGCAACCCTCCTCCCCTACCCTATTCTAAGTTCAAATGTACCTGTGCACCTTGAGCACCAAGCCCTCGAGTCCTAGCGTTGGCAGCTGGACAGACATTCTACACAGCAAGCTACAGCAAAGCCATTCTTGGATCTATCATTAAAACATTATAATAGTTCCTTGGAAATGAATTCTCATCTTTGCTATTTGCCTAGCTTATGGTTCCAGGGGGTTAAAGAATAACTATTATGTGTGCTAATAACCATGAAGCAAAACCCTAATTAGGAAACCTCCAAATATAAATATAAATTTGTCAATAAATGCGTCCTAACTTGCCAAAGTGGTCCAGTCTGAAACCTCATTATCAGTCATTAAGGTAGAGAATTGTAGGTCTAAAAAGGAATATTATAACCACATAGACTTTTTAAATTTTCATTTAAAAAACAGAACATTTAATATTTGCTAGTAATAGCAAAGATATTTAGATATTTTTAGAACCCATTTTTTTACATTAATGGTAGAGACAGTAAGAATAATAACTAATGTATGTTATGTAATGAAAATAGACAAACTTGTATTTTTTTACACATGAAAAAACACTAAAAGGGGGAAATAACTTAAACAAAAAGAAAAACTGGAGCCACTTACAATACTGTTTATCTGGTAACTTTTTAAATTCAAAATTTTAAAAATATTTTGTAATATAAGTGTTCAAATGTCAATGAATCAAAAAACAGCTCCAATCGCATCCAGTATGGGATGAGCCCCAAGCTTCCACTAACCCTAGAACCAGCCTGTACATATCTTCTTTCATTTGGATTGAATCACAAAGCTAAAATGATTAAATTGCCTGATTCAAGAAATATATATTATATATATACCTATTGTAAAGCCATCCGGGCACAGGGTGTTTAGTGTTGATTTGGGTCACTTGATAGTTCCATGGAAGCTGACAGAGTGAAAATGACATTTTTTCTATTGTGTTTTTCTCAATGAACAGAGTAAGGAAATCCCCCTCGCAGAGAAGAATTGTTATGGGGAAGTGAGTTTCTGCACTGTACTGTATGTCCCGGAGAGCTAAAAAACATAAAGGCTTTAGGTCACCCATTTCAAACCCATAATTTCATTCCTTATATAAAGATTGCACACCGTAAATTTATAAAAATGAATATGTTTACATGGACACCAATACTCCGATTTCAGAACAATTAAGACAATACTCTGATTAAGAGTCTACCATTTAAACAGTGATTTTTGATTACCTAAAAATACTAAAGTCAACTAAACAGAAATTGAATTAAGACGTGGAGTATTCCTATTTTAGTCGCATTATTGAAGTGCAGTACAGCCATGTAAACACCTTAAATCTAAATATTACTGTTTCACAACATTTTGTCAGGCGTTTGATGACAAACAAATGAGAATGGCTTCAAGCAAGAAAGCAAATTTTTGTTGCAAGTGAGAAACGATGACTTTGCCCCCATCCAGTACCTCCGAGTTTGTCACTGTGGCATTAATGAAAAGTTAGTGAATGAAAATGCAAAGGTGTCTGTTGCTTGAAAATTTGTTTCCGCTGTTGTCTGTTTGCACACATAATGTGAGAAATGAACTGCAGTTGAACTTGTCGCAAAATTAAAAACAAAACAAACAAATACTGTATGGTGCCATGATGAACACAAACTGCTATTGCGTTAAACGCTGGAGGACACTAGCATCGAATGGTGGCATAATGATCAAACTATGTACTAAAAAATGTGAATTGGGAACACGAAAGAAACATTAAAAAAAGCAACTCATGTAAACACCTTAATCATATTATTGTCTTATTCAGATTAAGGCAAATAATTAGATTACTGATCTCCATGTAAACGTAGTCAATGTTGGCCTTGTTAAAAACAAATAATTAACATACTCTTTCTAGTATTAAAGAGCTAAAAAACAAGATGAAATAACCTGGGAAAAATACTTCTTTTATAGCCTATTCCCACTGCACATATAGATGCCGACCAGCAACAACAACAGACCATTTGTCTGGTCTTGTCAGAGCACTGTGTTACTCATGTTGACATCTCCTCTCATTTGATGCTCATGTTTGATAATTGAATATTTTCAACTGGTGTTTGTCTGGTTGTGCAATGTGTGAGAAGTCAACTGATTGTTGCTTGGGTCTGCAGTGTAAGTTGTAGAATAATAAACGGATGAAACATTTTCATATTTTTTGTTATGAGGACATTTTGTTTTTCTAACAAAGCTGTGACAAAAAAAAACATTCCATGCAATAAAACGAAATTTCCACAAATCAGAAGAAGACATCAGGAAGTAATTTGCCTCTCTGCTCTGTTCTCACCCATCCTGAACCACCCTCTCTCCTCCACCAGACACCAAAAACCACTCTGACTGCCATGAGTTGAATGTATATACAGTATCCTTAATATAATATATACACATATATACACACATATATATACACATATATATATACACATATATACATACATATATATATATATAAATATACATATATATATATATATACATATATATATACATATATATATA
>CAIGQW010054193.1:1533113-1555725 GCA_903798125.1 Danio choprae
TGTGTGTGTGTGTATGTAACTATATATATATAGTTAGTCTGTTGCTTTTTCCCTTTAATATTTGTATCATTTTAAATGTCTGATTGGTAAGATGGTCTCAATTAAACAACAGTCGCTTGTTGTCTTCAGAGCAATCTTCATTGTTTGGTTTTTGCATAGACCTAAATTTGCCTCTCGTTATTTACATATACAAGTGATTTCAGTGGGTGGAGCTAAACAGAAAGTGATGCAGATCTTCTGTGTTGATCCTCTGTGGAAGCAATCTACTACAAGTGTCCTAGCAACAATTTTATGAAACTTATTATATTGAATTTATGACTGTTGTTTTGCTAAGTAAAGAAAAGTGGCCAAAGTATCTTTGGAGATTCTGTAATCCTCAGATTACAGAATCTCTGATTGATTGATTTTTTTTTTACCCTATGTGTTTCTTTCTCGATTTTTTCTATAGATTTTTGAGTAAGGCGTTTACTGCAGTAGAATCAGTAATAAAATGATAATCTTATAAAAATAATAATATTGTAATTTGTTGAGTTCATATTCCATGCAGAAAATCTAATTAAAAACTTTGCACTATAATCAAATTATAACTGAATTATAATAAATTAAGTGAACTTCACAGATGCGCAAGTAAAAGACCTACACAAATCTTTGCCCATGTCTTTGATTCCATTATTGGGCCAGTGGGTGGCCCCGCACTGTGTATTATGCAGGATGGAATATGTTTTTGAGCCCTGCATTTAATAACCCTCATTTTGACTGAAATATCCTCCACCCCATATTTCCTGTAATTGAGGACCAGATGAGCACAAACCACACCTTTTCGCAAAACTCTTTCAGATAGTTCAAGTATATCAGATGTCTGTCTGCTATGAATCCCTCTCGAAGTTGTGCCAACGCTTAAGTCAGGTTGAGCCACTCCAAAGGACAGAAATTGGCCTGCTGTTTTGTAGCTCATCAACACGTGCTTTGAGTCATTGTTTTTTTTTTCTCCACTATCCCCACTGCAAGATATTCAGGCACGAGGCAGAAAGACAGACCAGAACATCCTTTACTGCTGACATGAGGCTTTGATGTTGGGATTCTGTGTCTTTTTACTCCACATATGGTGGTGTTTTAACAACTCTCCATGTTTCATCTGCTTACAGAATGTGTAAAGCATCACTGACACGTCAACAAAGAAGTTAACATGCACCAGAGATCTCTGTGAACCCTCAGCTGACACATTAAATTGTTTTCATAGTGAATCATAGGGCTCAGAGGAACAATTTTTTCACAGTGATTTGGATCCATGTTATAAGACTGCATCGTTTTCGTGTGGGTCGCTAGGAATTCAGATACGTTTTTTGCCATGTTTTACAACTCTATATAGCAATATTTACAACAGTATATATAGTGAAAATAAGACAATTATCGTTAAAATATTAGATACAATTTGGTCTTGAAATCTCTCTCAAGGGAGAACATTTTTAAGAGGAGAAAATATAACAATTACAGCCAATTGCATGGCAGTTCGTGACCTGACAAGATCTGACCATAAATCTGCATGCACAGTCATCCAGTAACTAAAGCTATTAAAAAAATAAATAGCTGACATCCTGAACGATGGTGAGTATAGATAATACATCAGGGTGGGATGGTTGTAGAACATTTAGAGAAATGGACACAATATACTCCAAGACTACGGGTAACACACTAAAGCATATCACACGCAATTCATGCTTTTTTCCAGCAAATATCCATGTGATATATAGTCTGAAGTGGCACAGTGAAATGAAATATTTGTGTATCTGTGTAACTTTGTTAAAACTGACTATGAGAAAGTAACACATAAATATATATCATAAAACAAAATTTGAGAGCATTGGAATGTGCGCGTGCTTGGGTGCTGTACCTTCAGGTAGTCTTTTCTCAGGTACTTATTTCTTCTCCGATCCTCGTTCTGGTTAAGCACGGGAGGAACCTCTGGCCATCTTGGTTCTGAGTCACTGCTCTCTGATTTCAAACTTCCATCAAATGAGCAAGATGAAGAAGGCTGAAGAAGAATCACAACATAAGAGTGAATCACAGGACTCTCTAACTATAAAAAGGGCTGAAGGCAATGAGAAGTGTGTTTCTTGCCAGCTGGCAGAACTTGCTCTTTCTGGTCAGTGCTGCACCGACACTGAAAATCCTCAAACATTTGCTCACATTATGTGGTTTGATAACTCAGATGGATGTTTGTTGGCCAAAATGTCAAACAATTAAAAGCATGAAATCAAAACAATGTGTAGAAAACCAATGTTGCAAACCAATTAGTAATGTTTTGCATCGAATGTAGTTTTTATTTCCAGCAAAACGTTTTTTTGTTTACGGTTGAGTTATTCTTTCATTCATTTTCCTTCAGCTTAGTCCCTTTATTCATTAGGAGTCGCCACAGTGAAATGAACCGCCAACTTATCCAGTATATGTTTTACACAGCGGATGTCCTTCCAACTGCAACCCAGAACCGGGAAACACCCATACACACTCATTCACTCACATACACTACGGCCAATTTAGTTTATTCAATTCACCTATAGTGCATGTCTTTGAACTGTGGGAGTAACCGGAGCACCCGGAGAAAACCCACACCAACACGGGGAGAACATGCTTGCAAACTTCACACAGAAATGCCAACTGGCCCAGCCGGGGCTCAAACCAGCAACCTTCAAATATATTAAAGGCTCATTAAGGCTGTTTTTTTGTTGAAAATACTGTTAAATTATTTTATTATGCTGATTTATTACTCATTACACAGAACATTTCTAATAATTAGCAATGCTGACAACCAATATGCTGCTTAATATTGTTGTGGAAACTATGGTACATATTTTTCAGGATTCTTTGATAGAAAGTAAAAAAAAGTACTGCATTTATTTTGTTTATTGTTGATCAACTTAAAGGGATAGTTCACACAAAATGAAAATGTACATGCCATTCCCTAACCCTCAAGTGGCTCAAAACCTTTATGAGTTTATTTCTTCTGTTGAAGAACAAAAGAAGATTTTTTTAAATAATATCTGGAAACTAGTAACCATTGACATTCATAGTAGAAAAATAAAATAGTGGGCAAGTCACTGGCTCCCAGAATAAGAAACTCAAACATGTTTTGATCAAGTAAGATACAAATGATCAGTTAATCTTTCCAATTTTTGGGTGAAATCTCTCTTTGATAGAAAATGAAAATGTTAATGAAAATCATACTAAAAATGCTTGGACCTTAGAAGCTTTACTGTAAGGATAAGAATGAAAAATGAGAAGGAGAAATGTGATGAAGTGAAGAGTGACCTCAGAGAAAGCTGCATCTTCATCAGTGAGATCAGTCTCCTTAAAGAAACAATACACACACACACACACACACACACACACACACACATGGAATAAAAAACTGAATAAGGAAGCATGAAATCGACAAACATGATGATAAGCACACACAAATGAAATCTGCAGACTACATTAATTGTTTGCACCCAAATAAAAGCTAAGAGCACCGTACTTACTGTACACTGACATCTGAAAGCTTAAATGAGCAGTGCACCCAAAAATGAAAATTTCCTCACCAATTACTCACACTGAAATAGTTATAAACGCTTATGAATTTCTTCATTCTGTTAAACACAAAGATATTCACACAAACCAGCAGGCACTGGCATCCATAGCAGGAACACAAAATACTGTGGAAGTCAATGGCTGCTGCTTTCCAACATTCTTCGGTATATCTTTCCTTTGTGTTCAACAGATGAAAGAAACTCAAAAAGGTTTGGAGCAAGCGGAGGATGAGTAAACGATGACAGGATTTTCTACCCGAGGGCCCTGACAACATACTGAGGTCTACTGAGCAAAAATATCCGGCTGAAGAAAGTGCACATTATATATGACATGATAATTGCATTTAGAGACGGTCCCTTGATATTTATACATCATTAAGGACCACACTTAAGTTCCTCAATGTCGTACTGAAGAATAAAAAGTGAACTGCATCTTGGGAGGCCTGTGGGTGAGTAAGTTAACCTAAAAATACATTAAGAAGAATAATTGCTGCTAGTGAAAATATCACGAACGCTCATAAATGACGAATCTTTGAATTCTGCCTCAGTGACTGCAGATTTCACGTGGATCTGGCGATGAGTTAAGTCACATTCAAAACACAGATTAATGGAAAAAAGAACCTGTGTGTTATACAGTGTTGATAGATAAAGTGCTGTCAGCGTTGCTACTGTAAAAATAAGGGCTTGCATCATCAAACGCAAGATGTCAAATAACTGACACTTGGTTCATTTCCAGTGTGAAGCCAGCATGTATTTCTTAAAGTATGTTAAATTGAGCATATGGCTGTACGCACTAGTGCACACATGTAGATATGTTTAAGAAGGTATCTAACAGGCGTAAAGATGTGTGTACCTGTCCACTGAATGCAGATGCCGAGCTGGTTCCTTCATCTAGAGATGCACTGTAAAGAAAACAGATAGTTTGAGTGAAACTGACTATGCAAAAAAACATGTTAGGACTTAAGGGCGACTAAGAATTTTTTTGTGGTTAGGTGTTCACATGTGATAATGTATGTTCTCACTTATGCATGTGAGGTGGGGCCTGATATGCTGTCAGATCATTAATCTGCCTACTTTGTCTGTGGAGAATAAAGGTAATGGGGCAGTACACGAACTAGACAACCTAGAGTTGAGATTGACAGCATGTAATTCTAGGAAACTAGAGGTCTAAATCAGGCTGTATTGTATGCCTTTGCTCTGGGGTAACAGCTTGACAGGCATGTCTGGAGCTGTAATATAGCTGGGACTGCTTTTTGCAGACCATAATGACAGGGCTGTGACAGATATGATGTGCCTTGAGGCTTCTATAATTTAAGAATTCGTTTTAAAATATGACATTTAGCAAAACTAGACATGCAAAGTTCATATAGCATTTTACCAAAATGCTACTTAATATTTTTATGGAAAATGTACATATTTCTTACCATTTTTACATTTGGCTAAGTAACAGTCAGACTGAGAGAGTGAGAGTACAGTCAGACTGAAAAGACTTGAAGTAAAAAGTTCAATGAATAGAGCTTGTTCTGAATGAAATCAACAGGAAAAACATTTGCATATAAATTAATTTGAGTATTCAAATATTGTATTTAAAAATACCTTGCATACATGCATGTGTTATGTTTATATATGTATATACAGCAGCGGAAATAATTATTAAACACGTCATGTTTTTTTCCTTTGAATAATATTTCTAAGGGAGCTGTTGACATGCAATTGAAACCGATTTTAGTAAAAACCCAGTCAATACAAATATAAAAATTATTATTATCATTATTTTTATTTTATTTTTTTAAATTAATTATGTGTAATAACCATGAAATGACACAAGCTGAATGTACTGAACTACTGAAATGTATTTAATACTTAGTAGATTAAAGACACCTCTTTGGAGAATAAAATCACATGCATTGCTAAGAGATTTTTTTCACAGACATCAACAGGGTGTAAAAATCTTGATGATTGGGTCTCGTCTATCAAATCTGATCTTTATTTTGTATTTTCTATTGGATTCAAGTCAGCTGATTGGCTGGGCCATTCTACAGCTTTATTTTATTTCCCGTAAAACCATTTGAGCGTTTCCTTGTACGTGTTTTGAATTATAGTCTTGCTGAAATGTCCACCCTGGTTTCATCTTCATCATCCTGGTAATGTAGATGTTGGACTGAAGCAGCTAATATTCATTTACAATGATGAAGGGTAGAGGGTTGCTTAATAACTATTGAGAGATTTCAGCTGCTGTCTGGGCTTTCACTGCCTTTCTACACCTCCTTTTCTTTATGTGTTCAATACTTTTCCCCTGCATTTCATTTTAGTAAACAGAACCTAATTTGTAAACTAATTAGTTTTGTTTTCTTTGCATTTCTTTTTTATTTCTTTGGTTGTTACCAACATCCGGGGAAAATTTCAAGTCAACAGCAACTTTAAAAATATGTTTTCTGAGAAACATGACGTGTTCAATACTTATTTCCCCCACTGTATAAAGCTGAAGTCACAATTATTAGCTCTCCTGTTAAATATTTATTCTTGTATTGGGTGGAAAAATATATTTTCTGTTTAACAGAGATTTTTTTCAACACAATTCTAGTTTTCAAGAGTTCACACTTAGCTGATGATTGAAAATAAAAGCGTATTTGGCATGCTGTCCCGGGAGAGAGCCCTGAGCTCAGAATATCCTTGAGCCCGGGGCTCCCTCCCGTTTGAAGGGCGAGAGGGGAGTTTGAGCTCAGGTAGGTCTCGAGAACTCCCCTGCTGTGAACGTGCTTGAGATATGTCTTAAGATGTTATATTTTTTGAGAAGTCAATTTACTTATGGTGAATGTCTTTGGACGGTGGGAGGAAACCGGGAAGCCCGGGGAAAACCCACGCGAGCACGGGGAGAACAAGCAAACTCCGCACAGAAACGCCAACCAGCCCGGTGAGGGGCAAAACCGGTGGCGTTCTTGCTGTGAGGCCACAGTGCTAGCCACTGGGCCGCCGTGCCGCCCAGTCAGGAGAAAGGAAGGAGTAGGGGTGGAAGGGGGGATTCTTCAAGACGAAGATGACTAGAGTGAAAAACTCTGGTTATTTATAGTGTGTCTGATTGGTGCATTAAACGAAGCTGATGCGGTGCCGACTGTGTTCAATCCTAAGCACGTGATCCTCTCGAAATTAGTTTATAAATAAACCACACTTATTAACTAATTTCTAATAACTGATTTATTTTATCTTTATCATGACAGTACATAATATTTTACTTGAAATTGTTCAAGATACTTACAAGATGTAAGCTGTACATACCTGTTGCAACCTGTTTAGCTGTCAAACTCCACCCTGCCATTTAATCCCAATTTTTTATTTTTCTTATTTCATCAAAAAGAATTGAAATCCTCAAAAAATCTTTATCCATCAAATGCTAAATGTATGGTTCAGGAATAACCATCTGTTTTCTCTAGTAACACTTTATAATAGCATTTATTAGCACATTTTTAAAAAAGCATTAACATGTAAAAACATCTTTCATTTATTCATTTTCCTTTGCTTAGTCCCCTATTTATCAGGAGTCACCACATCGGAATGAACCGCCAACTATTCCAGCATATGTTTCACACAGGGGATGCCCTCCCAGCCACAACCCAGTATTGGGAAACACCCATACACTCTCACATTCACACACTCACTCATTCACTACGGCCAATATAGTTTCTCTATTTCACCTATACTGCATGTCTTTAGACTGTGGGGGAAACCGGGGCAACTGGTGGAAACCCATGCCAACACAGGGAAAACATGCAAACTCCACACAAAAATGCCAACTGGCCCAGCCGGAACTCGAACCAGCGACCTTCTTGCTGTGAGGCGACAGTGCTAACCACTGAGCCACTGTGCCACCCAACATCTTAGAATAAAAAGTAATTCATTAAGATTAACACTTTTGATATTTTCACAAATTGATATTTGTAATTATTCCAAGCAAATGTTCAAGGTTTTTCTAAAGTTTTATTAACTGTGCTGTAAACGAATCTCTTAAAACTCAAGATTGCAGTACATTGAATGGAATCGCTCATTCATCCATAACCTGCTTGCCTCCAGCCAATGTTTTGTCTCTCTTTTTGTCGTCCTTGTTTTGTCTAAAATAGATTTGTTATCCTGCTTCACTCAGTTGTTAAACATCTGAATCCTGTATCTTTGCCTAACTCTTGACTAGACTGCTGTTCTCCCGCTATATATTTATTTTTTTTGCTGTATTTACTGTATGCCAACTTTTAGGGAAAATGACCTGATTGACCCTAAGCCCATTACAAAAATGTACATAGTGGTTCATAGTGGTAAACTTTACATAGTGGTTCTCCTCAGGATCAGATGGTGGATGTGCTTCCAATACAAAATCTCAGACAAAAAACTAAATGCTTGATGGAAATTTATGACACTGCCTATGGTTGTTGAAACAATTACATCAAAAACAGACACTGTAAACAAAGCTAAAGACATTCCAGTAAAATATTAAGATTGATTTGGTTCACTTAAGATGTCAATGCATTGAAGTTTATTGTCCAGTTGTAATGAAAGTGTCATAGTTCTAATGTACATCTTATTTGCTAAGCAATATATATATATATATATATATATGTATATATGTAATGATGTTTGTTAACTCTATTAACATTATTATCCACCATATATTTACTGTAATTAAGGGCACTGCTATTTTTAACCTAATTTTTCAAAGTTTACCATATCGTTTTCCACCAGTTATTTTAGATCTGGTATGCTGACCGACACTATAAACTGACCTCTAATAATAGTAATTACTGGTGTAGCTAGCACAAGTTATTTTAACATTTACTGTGGTCTATTAGTATTATTCAATTAATAAATGGGGAACTTTACACATTGGTAATAAATTGCTTGTGTAAAAAGAAGGTGAATAAAGCATTATGCATGAGAGAAATACCTTCTAACAGTCTGAGATGGAGATCTCTGTTTGGTGCTGCTCCCTGAGTGGCTGAGAAACCTGCAAGATCAAAACAACCTTTATGCCTTTTTCAAATGATGCAGAAATTTTTTTTAACATGAGCATGACTCATTCTTATACAGTGTCAAATATAATGTCGTGCAGACTTTGATCTTTATCTGTATTTAAATGTATTTTCGTAATAGGCCAGGTGCTTGACATCAAACTGTTGCATGAGAGCCAAACACGGATTTAGCTTTTGTAATCTAAACAGTAAAGTATGTGATATCTGATCAAAAACAATTATTCACAGGTGACAAAAACGTTCGTCGGGATATTTGGAAATGCATTTTAGTCTAAAAAAAACCAAATGTAAGACCTAACACATATGTACAGCTAAAGAAAAAAAAAAGTAAAAATTCTGAGCATTGAAGAGCTCTTTGCAATGATCTGTAACAAAACATATGATGTCTTCCAAAAAGAACAACATATCTTTTTATGGGAACTGAACTGATTAATTCAAAAGAAAAGAGCTCAGCTCTGCACGTCAACAATTTTGTACTGAGGAAACATCTCAGGTCACTCATGTAACCATGGTTCCCTGAAGGGAACGAGATGCTGCGTCTCTATTTGGAGACCCAATGGGATACCATCCCTCTCTTATAACCTTCTGAAGCACAGATGAAATCAATCCAATGGAATTGGCAATTCAATGCAATTGGCGGGAAGTAATGTGTGTGTATGACATCAGACCAAAGGTATAAAAGCAACATGCAGACAATCAACTTCAGCTTAAACCTCTCGAACAGAGCGCATCAGGCATGAAAAGTATGACAAAGAGACGCAGCGTCTCGTTCCCTTCAAGGAACCATGGTTTCATACGTTCTCTCTCAGAGAACTCGCGCTGCGTCTCTATTAGGAGACCCAATGGGAACGCTATCCCAAACACACTATAGTTTTATATGCTTGTGATGAGTTCTCCTAATTTATAACAGGATACTGGATCCCAGAGAAGGATCCAGATCCAACTGATAAAACCTTATAAAAGGTATGCGGGGTAGATCACCCAGCTGCACTGCAGATGCCAGTCATGGACTGGCCAGAACGAAAGGCTTTCATTGAGTGGGCCCTGATCGCTTCAGGTACAGGCCGATGCAGGGCTTCATATGACAGTGAAATAGCCTTCACTATCCACCGGCTCAGAGACTGCTTAGACGCTGGTGCCCCCATTTTAGGTGGGCCATACAAAACGAACAACTGTTCTGTTGAACGCCAAGCAGACGTACGATGTACGTATGCGTCTAATGCCCGCACTGGGCAAAGCAGATTCAAATGTTCCTGATCTGGCATCATAAATGGTGGAGGATTAAAGGTTTGCAGCATCGTAGGTTGCACCACCTCAGAGGGGACCTTAGGGACGTACCCTGCTCTGGGGTACAGAAATGCTCTCACCATACCAGGTGAAAATTCCAAGCAAGAGGGAGCTACAGACAAAGCTTGTAAATCTCCTACTCTTTTGAGGGATGTAATGGCCAACATAAAGACCCTTTTAAGGGTCAGAAACTTTTCTGACACATCCTCAATGAGTTCAAACGAGGCTGTCGACAGGCCCTCGAGCACTATCGACAAATCCAGAGTAGGAACCCTACTGGAGCAGGCAGGCTTCAACCTCCTGGATCCACGAAGGAATCTGACCAACAGAGGGTTTCTGCCAAGACCATCAGTACGGTATGCGGACATTGCCGCTACAAACCGTATTTAAAACGCTCCTGGAGAAATTCCATCACTGACCCCACAGGGATCAAGGTGGTGGTCTGTACACCACGAAATAAAAAGTTTCCACTTGGTGGCATACAATTTCCTCGTGGAGGGAGCTCTGGAGCTGAGTATGGTTTGAACAACCTCAGTTGACAAACCAGGCACTACAAGGTAGGCCCCCTCAGAGGCCACATCCACAATTTCCAGAGGTCTGGGCGGGGATGCACAGGGACAGGAAAACAGGGACAGGAGGTCCAAGAACCTCACTTGTGTGGGCCATTAAGGGGCATATGTTGTACACCCCTTGACGGATCCTCTCCAGGACTCGCGGGAGCAGAGCAATCAGGGGAAAAGCGTACAGATGAAACCTCAGCCACGTCTGTACCATGGCATTCAGCCCCAATGGTGCTGGATGTGTGAGGGAGTACCACAATGGGCAATGTGTTGAGTTTTGACAGGCGAATAGATCAACGTTGGCTTTGCCGAATCTCTGCAAAATGGCCGCCACCACTTTTGGGTGCAGTTGCCATCCCCCAGGCTCCAACCCCTGTCTCAACAGGAGGTCTGCTCCCACATTCATCGGGTCTGGAATGTAAGCTGCTTCAGATCTGCTTCGGATCTGCTTCGCCAACCTGCACAGAGGGTGCAAATTCAGACCCCCTTGATGGTTGAGGTAAGACCACCGATGTGTTGTCGGTCTTCACTAACACATGCTGACCTGACGCTTTGATCGTGTGGAACGGATTTCCCCTTGGGAAAACCCCCCTTGGTTTTGAGCCACCACTGTAATGGTCTCGTGTAGCAGAACCAACGAAATTATGTTGGAGGCTGCTGCTAGTAGACCCAACACCTTCTGGAACTGTTTGACAGTGATGGCTTGGCCCAGCCTGACTCTCTTTACAGCGGCGCAATTCGACTCGATTCGGGTAGGGGACAGACATGCAAACATTTTTGTGGAGTCCCATAACATACCTGAAAAAAAAAGTGGTCGTCTAAGCTGGCACAAGCACACTTTTATTTTAGTTTAACTGCAACCCCAATTTCTCTATGTGAGCGAGAACAACATTTCGATGTTGAACCGCTAGCTAGAATTAGCCAGTCGTCGAGGTAATTGAGAATACGAATCCCTTGTAGCCGAAGCGGAGCCAAAGCCGCGTCGACTACTTTGGTAAACATGCGGGGTGAGAGCACTAGGCCGAACGGAAGAACCTTGTACTGATACGCCTTGCCCCCGAAGGCGAATCTCAGGAAGTTCCTGTGACTTGGAAGGATGGATACGTGGAAGTATGTGTCCTTCAGATCTATCGTGACAAACCAGTCCTCGGACTGTACTTGTGACACGATGGTGCTGATAGTCAACATTTTGAATATCAGTGTTTGTACTGAGCAATTTAGCGGTCTTAGATCTAATATCGGACACAGCCTTCCATCCTTTTTTGGAACAATGAAGTAACAGCTGTAAAACCCTGACTCGATGTCTAGAGAAGGGATCTGTTCTATAGCTCTCTTTCTCAGAAGGGAGTCTACTTCTTGTTCCATCACTAGAGCCTGCTCTGGCTTCACTAAGGTATGGAGCACCCCATTGAAGCGAGAGGGGCGTGAAGCTAACTGAATTCTGTAGCCCCTCTCTATAGTGAGCAGGACCTACTGCGAAACATTTGGCAGATGCTCCTACTCTGCCAGAAAATTCTGCAGGGGTACCAGTCTCTCGAGACTGGCCTCTATGTTCCCCTGAGTAGCTAACTCTGGGCACTGAGGTGAACTCACTCCAGGAGGCAGCTGAATTAACTGCACCAATGATGGGAGGGTTGGTGGATAGAACCCCTGCGGGCAATGAGGAGGCAGCCTCTGCTCCTCGTTGGGGGCTGCCCGAAGAAGTCCTAATGCTAGGACTTCTTCTGAGGCGCGGGTCGTCTCACAACGATGGTCCTCGGACCACTGTATGTTATGGTTTTTGCCTCTTGAGAGCGCTTCCCACCCCATTTTCTTTTTGGAGGCTGGCGGGAAGCCACACTCTCTTTTTGCTCAGCTCTATACTGAGCCAATGAGCTGGTTGACGGCTGGGACTGGTCCCGCTTCACAGCCCCAGAAGGATGCCCTTTCGGGGGAAGGAAGCTCCCGTAGGATCCCGACCTCTTTTTCGCCCGCTCAAACGATTTGGCGACTCTATCCATGAGTCGCCAAACAACCTGCGGGCGAAATGGGAGCATCAAGGAAGATGCGTTTGTCATCCTCCTTGATGTGCGCTTGGTTAAGCCACAAATGTCTCTTCGTTATCACCATGGCCGCCATAGAGCGACCCAAAGATCTAGCCACTTCTTTGGTGGCACGAAGAGACAGGTCCGAGGCCCAAAGTATCTCTCTAACTGTATCGGGCATAATGAGGGGAACGTCATTATGGCCCCGATGGCCCTCCATACTCTCGACTCCCTCAGAAGCCGAGAGGTGTAACAAGGCACTGCACACACAGATCGTGTGTCCTGTTCTGTAATAAAACGAGGACACGGAGGAGCGCACAATCTGAATTTCTTTTCCATTTTGCTTTCTCTCAAAAGGAAAATGAAAGTGTGTCCATGCAATCACTTTAAATGTCTTATCGTATTGCCTTATCAGTGCTGTGAGTGCTTCAAAACCAACAAACTCATTCGCGGAGTGAAGAGAGAAAAAGCTGAAGTTCATTGTCTGCGTGGTGCTTTTATACCTTTGGTCTGATGTCATACCCGCATGTTACGTCCTGCCAATTGCATTGGATTGATTTCACCTGTGCTTCAAAAGGTTATAAGAGAGGGATGGTATCCCATTGGGTCTCCTAATAGAAAAGGTAGCACGAGTTCCCTGAGAGGGAACTTTTTACTTTCTTACAAAACAGCCAAATTTTATGAAATATACTTAAGTAACGTTAAAGTATAAGTATACTTTAAAGTATAAGTATGTCGTAAGTATGTACTAGTAGAGTACTTGTAAGTGTACCACTTAAATATAGCTTTGGACTAAACTGACCCACTTTTAAGTATATAAAAGTATACTTTTAAGTGTATTATATGTGTAACCTTAAGTGCACAAGTTAATTACACAATTAAGATTTTAATTTATACTGCAAGTTAACTTATTTGTAGTAACTAATAAGTTAGGAGGGAAGAAACATTGTGACATATGGCCAATTTTGGTGTTCCATACTCAGAAATTAGGCTCTGCATTTTAAACATATACTTTTAAGTACATGTAAATGAACAAGTATAGGCCAAATAAACTAAGACTTTTCTGTCGGTTTCATCAAGTATAATTAAATGCAATTTGAAGTACATTTCAGAGAAGTACTTAAAAAGTAGACTGAAAGTTTTTTATTTTTGGTTAAAAAGTATACTAATAGCACACTTGAATACAATTCTTTTTAGTAAGGGCATGCAACATAGTACTATAAGCATATGGACTTTGATAATGGATATGAGATTGCAACACACTTGAATTGTAATGCTCGACTCTTTGACATCATCAAACCTGAACACGTATCACAAAACATGCACAAAAGCACACATGACCAGAAAACTGAACATGTGGTCTACACTGTAAAAAATGCTGGGTTCCACACAATTGATTTGTGTTGGACAACATGAAGGAATTAAGTTAACTTATTAGTTTTTACAAATTTAAGTAGATTGAACATCAAAATAATTCAGCTGTCACAATGAAAACTAAATAAGTGTGTTGTTTCATCTTATTTTAAATAACTAGTTGGAACAAACAGCAAACATAATTTTTTGAATGTACACCCTCCTCTAAAAACACATACTGAATATCACACACACATGTAAACACACACATCTGTCCTTCTACCTGTGAGCTCTGCCCGCTGCTCTTCTACGGTGTATCAGACTCTCTGCCCTACAAATGAGGGACCGCCTCCTGAGAGTCAAATGTAACGCAAGCACCAATCAGATCCCGGGGTGTGGTGGAGATGCAGGAAAGTGATGGGGAAGGAGATGGAAGGAGAAAGAGCAGGAGGAATATGGTGATTCATTTGTTAGTAAGCAGAGGGGAGGGGGGGGTCTGATTCTATTACTTCAAAACATCTGACAGTCATCCACTTCTTTAGAACCAGAAGACTGGATGGATTAGAGCATTGAAAAAATCTGCCAAATCTTGCTTTCATCTCTGTTGTAACTTGCAATGAAAGAGAGCAGAGTCATCTGAGGTATCAGGATCAGCCCCAAGAGAAAGAAAGGGAGTGCTGAGGAGAAGAGTAGCTTATTTACTTAAAATTAAAACTGCTCCAGATTTAATTGTTATTTTTTACTCATCCTCTTGCCATTCCAGGTTCAAAATTTGTCCATTTTCAAAAAACAAATATATAAGACATTTTGGTATCATTTTACTTGAAGGGGTGTTCATAAGACACCTCTATAATCATGACATGATTCGTGGCATCAGGAATATAAAGGAGCTTTTATGCATGCTTATGACAACTGTTATTGAATGTCATTTGCTCCGCTATCGTTTTAAATGCAAAGATGGCATTGTATGAGCCTTGACATATACATGACAGCCTGTCTTTGTCTTTTTAATGACAACTTGACATTACCAATACATGTATTCATCATGACAACTTGGCGCTACCAGGGCAACATAACTTGTCACAACTCTAAACATGATGAAGCAATTATACTTGTGTCATGAACATTTTTCATTTCCTTTTTTTTCAGAGGAACAAAAATGAATTTGTCATTAAAATGTATTATTAAAAGTGTCAATACTCTATCAAATAATTTTATAACAGGATCAATTATATTTAATGACATTTTAATGTCAATTTCAAATTTTACACTGTAGTTGAGGTCAAGAAAAATATTAATGACGCTGTTTTAATATTCATGACAATTATAATGGCCTCATGAAAATCATGTTTATGACAGATTTATGACAAGTTATGTTGTCTTGTTAATGTCAAGTTGTCATGACAAATACATAGACAGCTTATGATGCATTTGGTTTGCATTATGTCAAGTTGTCATAAATGTCAACTTTTTTATTAAAATGACAACAGAGTGAATTATACCTAATGACAATTGTCATAAGTATACTTAAACCTTCTTCATATTCATGACATGTCATCATTACAAAGGTTTCATGTCTTTTGAACACCCCCTTTAAGTAAAGTATTATCATTTAACCTTTAATTTCCTTTGCAATTTTTTATTTAGTAGAATTCCTTTCACAAAATAAAAATTATACCGTGTCTAACTTAATTGGCAATGCTAGAGGTAAGATTTGAGTAAAGTCCTGAATATTTCTGTTACATTGTCAAGTTTTTATGTCAGTTGTTTTTTTTTTTGCACACAATCGTGAACAAAGTTGAGCATTTGTTGGTGAAGTCAGAGGTGGATTTATTTTAGCTGTAAAAATTCAACCAAAATATTTTACAGGGATAACAGTGCTAACACAGAACATGCTGTATGTGAGACTGCCCACTTCTGGTTTTACTACGTAAACATTTCTCAAGACATGATATCACAAACTTGGGTCTAGAGTTAAAGAAAGAAACATTTTAATCTTTAACAGCCAGCTGCCTTTTTTTCCAAAGTTAAAATAATCATTAAAAAGGTCTAAATATATTTAGTAACCCTAAAACTGCACATTTATATCAAATTTGTATTTTAAATTCAGTAGTCAGCTTTCACATCTTTGAAATACCTACCCAGGGGGTAAATTAAATATGTGGTTATGTGTGACCAATTTCTCTAATGAAGTTATTTAATTAATGCTTTAATACAGAAGACAGGATGTCTGATGGAGATATTGTGGTTGATGGGCTATGAAGATTACATGAGTGTGTGTGATTCAGTGCGAAAGATCACCTGTTCTGTTGCTCTTGCTGTAGCAGCTGTACTGCGATCTTCCTCAGATCCAACACTTCCTTCAGGTCATCCTCCTCTTCTTCAGCTAACTGCTCTTTCTCTGAGCTAAAGTGGACAAAAAAGAGAGACAAAATACAACATTGCTTAAATCTTAACCTGCACACAGTTCACATAAAACAAAGTCTTACATTGTGTTACTTGCAAAATTAAGACATTATCATAAAATCTAGGTGAAGTTAATGGAATTCATAAATGAACAATATACTGTATTTAGAAATATCATGACAAAACCATTAGACAACGATTATGGCTATGAATCAATGCATTGAGGTGGTTATATATAGTGTACATCACCAAATTTACTAATAAACAAAAATACTGGCCACATACTGTACAAACTGCAGCTAAACTTTGTTTTAGGTTAATCATTTTCAAGTTACTGGAGCGACAACCTTATTTAAAATATGGTTGTGAAATCCCCTTGTCACGCTCGACTGAGGGACATGAAGGCACAGGAGCACGAGATTTAACAAACACAAATTTATTTACAGACACTTACTACATAGACGGGTACTGGAAGATACAGGAAACTCTGGGAGGACATGGAGTGGCAACAGCATGGACAGAATAACACATCAACACGTAGACAATACAATACCGGACAAGGATTGAACCAAACAGAGGGGTATAAATACATGAGGGATAATGTGACAGATGATACACAGGGGTGAACACAGGTGAAACTAATAAACATTGAAAACGGCGGGAAAACAGAACAAAGGAATCACATGATGACATCAAAACCACATGGAACACAACAACAGAACCTGACACCCCTGTTGTGAAAATGCATTGTTGACATCATGTCACCCATTCTTGATCCCTATTATAGCAGAAAACCAACCAAACACTCAGTTAATAAATTTTGCATCTCTTCAGCATAAAGCATTTGCGATTACTTTTATGCATTTATACATAGGCTGTTTCTAGATTCCAAGAACACCGAGAATAAACTCACGTTATTCTGTACTCACACAGATGCAGTTGACACTCTTGAAAATGCATAATGTAAACATGGCCATTGTGTCTTGGCTACAAGTCCTAATTACAGTATGTTAGCAGTAGTACAGGTGGAGACGGTATAGAGGCCATAATGAAGCCTTTGAGCAGATGGGATATTTTATGTGAATTTTACTAGATCTCTAAACAGTGGTAGTAGTCAAACACTGCAGTGAGTTTAGTCAGCAACTGGATGGTGCAAAATTGTTGTATAAAATAAAATCTATTTAACAGATGCTTTAATTGACTTTATAGGTGCTTAAGTGGGTTCATCTGGGCTTTACGCGTATTGTACAAGTCATTCCATACCATACTGTTTTTTATTATAATTGTGGAACAAGGTCAAGGTGGTGCAAAAAAGCTGAAAGCACACACAGTGCTAGTCTCGTACGACATGATTTGTTTCACTGAAAATAAAGGAAGAGCCAAGCCTAGAAATTAGACTGAGTCATGCACTTCTGGCTATATAGTGCAATTATCTCTATTTTCTTTCAAATGTCCTTTCAGCAGCAGTGCATGTATGGTCATGATTACTGGAACACTGTGACCTTACCATATGCACACCATTACTGCCAGTGAGAGGCATCAAAAGCACATCTCATTTCAATTAACTGTGCAAATCTAACATAAAGAGTTGCCTCTAGTTGCTCAAAATCAGAGCCAGTCCGCAGATACTGGGCAGATGGAGTGGACAGATTTCACAGAAAGTCGCACAGCATGTGATAAGAAGATGTGATGTGATTGAAAAAAAAAAAAGTTGCCAATCACACATTTGGTGGTAACCATCACCTTCCAAAGAAGAAAATACAGTGAAGGTCAGGGGTTATAATCAACGGTTTAGTTACCAATACTTTTCTTCTTTATTCTTCTTCTTTTGTGCTCAGCAGAAAAAAGAAAATCAAGTGTTTTGTAAAAAGCTACATTTTTAGGTGAACTCTCCCTTGAAGTACATACTTCAGTTAGTATGCATACAAGAGGGTTTGCATATTGTGTGTGATGTATATTACTTGTGAACCTGCCAATTTTTGTAACCACGTGTCGAATCCATGTGCTACTCACACATGCACTTTAAATTGCTTTTGCAACACTTAGTTTGTCCACATCTATGTGTCAATAATGAACCAGGTCATTGTATCACAGTCAGAAAAGACAGAATAAGAACACCTTACCGAAGCTAAACAATAATGACAGACTCTATAAAAATGGATGACCTTTCTCCAATTCCATCATATGCAGAAAAGTCCCAAGAAAATTTCCCAACCATTGTTCTCATCTGGAGCACTTGGAGTATCTGGAGTATACTTTTAAAGGCTACACAGTTAGACAATTACTCATTTTGGGACCGGACTGAATGCTCTTTTAACATAAATGTCATTTCTTGAAAAAAAAAATCAAAGCATTTTTGAGCAATTTAGCCATGAATACACTACTTTTAAGTACTTTTAGTTTTTTAAGTTCAGAAGTGTTACAATTTAATTTGATAAAAAAGCAATTTTTTTTGGCAAACCAATAGAAGTAAAAGGTTGAAAATGAATACATTTATTGACTGCAAATCTAGCAAGAACCAAAAGTCACAAACCACATATCATCCATCATCTAACACCACCCATTTTTACCATACAAGGAGTGCAAAAGTGCATAGACAGCATTCACAGCGCCATGTACACCCACTCAAGCCGATACATCGTAGCAACAGCACGTAACCACAAGTATAGCAAGGAATTTGGAATTTACCGGCTGACTCATGTATTTGTTTGTTTACGTTCCACATTTGGATTATACAGAATCTGGGAATTCTCTGGAAAATATTAGGTCTCTGCAACACAATGAACCACAAGAAGACAATGATGCAAAGCTCCTGCGAATCTGCGAACAAAGTCTGTTATGAATGTTCTTCTTTTTACATTACATTTATTATTTTACCATTGTGTTTAGCATTGCATCAACATGGATTGCATTTTACTAAATCAACTGATTGTTTTTTAATTATTAATGTGGCTCATCAAATATACAACAAAAAAAAATTCACAGGCTCCACCCATTATATTACAAATCTGGAATCTTTACACAGCAGGAATCTGAACGTAAGATCTGTAAGGCTCATCCTTAATAAATGTTAATTTGAATATATGAATATATGCATATAAATGTACATCTAAAAACACCACAAGGGTGGAGGAAACCTTGAAGCACTGGACCAAATGAAAATAACTTATTTTCTTCATTAAAAAAAATATTTTTAATAGCCTCCTCATGTTCTCCACCTCAGGTTGGATTTATTTTACCGTTGAATTCCTGTAAAGAGCAGCTCTTATCATTAAAAGTTAATAGCATAACATCTGTGGAACCAAAACACTTGTCCATAGACAAAACATTTGGCTGCTGGCACCTTAAGGATTTTTCAAGCAATCAGTGCCTTGGCATGCTCATAGATGTGGTCAAAAAAAAGAGTCAAATAGAATTAATATGTAAGTTAACTGTTTTTACTGTACAGTAATTTCATATAAAATAAAATAAAAAATAAATAAATAAATAAAATATATTAAAACGTATATTATAATATACAGTACTGATACATATATACATATAAAATTAATACAATTAAAATTAATAAAATGACAATACATTATTATTTTTGGGATGCACTGTGATCCTGATCTTTTAATATGTCCTTAAATAATTATTGTTCTACATAAGTATGTAATATTGTTAAACTGAATTATATTTAACGGGTGCCTTCTGTAAAATGGTAAATATGTATTATAGTCATTTTTTTAAAGTGAAATTAAACAGGTCACATTTTAATGTACAGGGGGAAACAATCCAACTGTCTTATCCTTTTTGTTTTGAAGCTTGAAACCTCCTTTGGTCTTTGACCAATTTGATAAGCAGAGTATATATAATTACTGCTCATAAATAATACAATTAATAAATAATAAACTAAGAAATACATTAAATAAAATACTCAAAAACCCTCCATCCTCTGGCTCTATCCATAACACCAGGAGGCTGGATGATAGATCTAAATGAACACAGACAAAAAATATCTAAGCTTAACTATACTGTGCCATAATGCTTTGGATAAGGTAAGTCAAAACCATCGAATAAAGATATAAGCCCTTGTTTTGGTTCTTATCTAAATTTACCAGAACAGAAGGGAATTTTCCCAATATCAAGATAAAATCACATCACTTCCTGCATTAGTGTAGTTCTCTGGAATACAGGGATAAAAACAAACCAAACTCGTAACACAGGTGACAAAACATTGTGGGAAAACGCCAATTAAATGGAATTGACTTTACACTTTAAGTGGTTTTTGGTTTTCTACATCATTTACAGTCATTCATGAACACCAAATTCAAGGACTTTTCAAGATACTGTATATAGAGCACAGATAAGATAACAAATGTGGGTTCATTACTGACAATCTGTTTGCATTTTTTCAAGCCACTAAATATTACTCATAAGTTACTCACTTGTAATTTAAGTGAAGCAGGACTAAATCTTAAGTGTCAGTTTTAGAGATGATTCATGACACTTTGTTGCGCCACAAATGAACCATCCACTGAGCAGGTCTTCTCATTTAAGAATATTTTCCAGCCCAGGCTCATTGGAAATACACAGTCTACAGTCTGTATTTTTACAAAATGTAAAATACGTTGCTCTGGGTATGTTTCATTGTACGTTTCAGATGACAAATACACTAGAGGGCGCTTACATTTTTGCAACTACATTACATAGGAAACGTTTTGTTGTATGTATCAGATACAAGTCCTTGTACACATCCACGAGAAACAGGGCTTGTCGTTCAGATCATGTAGCAAACTACTGACCTAAAAACATTTCCTAAATCCAAACAATTATGTTTTCAAAAGCAAACAAAACACGAGCATGTGGTTCTACCTTGATTTTACATTGCTTTTATCTTTTTTGTGAAACCATGCTCACAAAGTAGCCTACAAAACTGTACAAAGTGAGCTTTCGAGCAAACTAACTATAGAAAAGTAATCCATAGGGAGATAGATAGGAAGCAAACATATTTAATTTTTAATCAAAAACAGCATTAAGTAGTTTTTTAGTATTTATTTACTGTTTTGCAACAAACTGCATGAAAATAATCCTATAATTGTCAATAATGTGTCCCTTGTAGATATCATTAGTGTGAAAAGGAAGAAAAGTGGCGTCATACTGCCCGTAGCATTCATTTTACCTAAACTGCAGTCAAACATATGTTTAAATACATGTTTGTGGTTTCACAAAAATATAGGCTGAAGCACATATTTCCAATTGTGTTGATTTTGTCAAAATAGCTCACAATGAATGGTAAATTCAGTATTTTACATTCAACACACATTTGACTATAAAAACATTTCAAGAGAATACATTATGATATAGGCTACACACTGGAAGTGAAACATTAACACAATAATCGCCATGTCTTAAAAGCAAATTTTAAACTGGTGTGCTCTTTGTGGTAATATGTCATTTTTTTGGGTTCATTATGAATTCAGAATTAAACATATGCCGGAATTACTCTGGCATATGTTTTATGTGGCGGATGCCCTTCCAGCCGCTGGGAAATACCCATACACTCTCTCATTAACACACATACTGTCAGCATCCTGCCCTCCTGTCAGCATCCTGCACTCCTTCCCCACTGCCTTAGTTCTTCTTTGTGGGTCCTTGTTAGTGTTATCCAGGTCATCTGTGCCTTGTTTCCTCTAGTATATTTAAGCTGAATATTTTCCCCTGCTTCCTCACTCAGTTTTTGAGTCTCTGCCCTGTGTTTCCAGCCCTGTCTGGCTATAGCCTTCCAAGCTGTCCCAAGTAAGAAATCCTGAGTTCTATTGTCTATCCACCCCCCCTATGGAAAATTGATTTGATATGGAAATATGACTGAATGGTAATTTTACTTAGCAGACTGTACTTTTGGCATGATTGGCTATCACTGATTTGGCTATTTAAGCGTTTAATCCTTAGCAAGGATGAAACACAGGACAAAACATGATGTCTGGGAGAAACAGGAGGCCTGGATACCCTTACCAAAGAGAAAAACGTCCATTTCATAAGCACTCCAGTAGACTTTCTTACCCTTCAGCACTTCTTTGACTTGTTTCAGACTGATTGCAAACTGGTATTTTACAGAACAAATGTAACTGATGTAGGTATTACTTTACCTCCTGGCACTTTTAACAAAAGCCTTAATTGCAGTGTGTCATGTGTGTGGCATTGTGTAATCGGGGACACATTTGGGGTTTGTTGACATTGATAGACAGGATGATCCAAGTCAGGAAATATTTGCCCCACCTATTCTAAGTAATCTAGTGAAAACAAAAAAAAAATAAACAATGGAAAAAATGAATCACTTGCTTTGATAATAATTGTTTGTCACTTTTACAGTCCCTCCTTGCTTCCACACAGCCACAAACACACACATACATGCGCGC
>CAIGQW010054193.1:1560725-1579115 GCA_903798125.1 Danio choprae
TTAATATTACTAATGCTGAAAGCACACCTTTGTTTGAGTCAAGCTTTGTGAGCAGTATGTGTGCGTCAGCCCGTGCAGTTTCTGACACTTGAGAGTGGAGACTCATGGTGTCATCGTCAGATGGCTGCGGAACAGGAGAAAGAGAAAACACAAGATTTTTTTGTCTGTTTGGTAAGACACACCTGCTGGAAAACTCTTTATACAATTGACAGTTGTTTTACTCCCACAACAAAATTCTTCGATCTTCCTACTAGATTATCTTTCGTCATGCTCAACTGGTGTTTCCAGCTCAACTAATCAAGAGCTTTTGTGCTGTCGTGCGGTATCTTTTTCCATCAAGTGAAAAACAATATTCTTTGCATTTACAGTTTTTCTTAGTAGTATCCACCTTATTTTGCAATGCGGAAATTAGATCTTTTCTACTGTATGAATGTAGAATGCAAGACTTTCATTTCATTAGTCACACTAGGTTTTAGTTTGATGAATGCCTGTTTTGTGAGCAGAGACTTCCTTGTGAAAAAGTGACAGATTGATTTGAGTTGCCAAAACTTAATGTCAAAATTAAGGGATCCCACTGAATGGCTAAAAAAGCTCACATATTATTTTGTGCTTTGCAGTCATGTTCATAATATGGCATGGCACTTTTTGAATGACTTTTGTGCATTACAGATTGATGTACAGCCAAAAACAGATGACTCAGCTATAAGAAATTGCCTACTGTGAACATGTCAACCAACAATATACCAGCAGCAAACTGTAAGTTAGTATGAACTGCTTTTCCAAAACAATAGAGCTACTATCTAGTCCACTGTATGTAAAAAATATCTATAGGATTAAATAATGCAAGAGCATTATAATGCATTATGCTCTTTAAAAAATCTATGTAGTAATATTGTGAATTGTGTTTAATTTTTTCCATTTGGATTCATGCACAATAGGGGGCTAATCATCACAGAATGATCCTTACATTCAATATTTTAATGTTATGCAACCATAAATGTTTTTTTTAGCAATTCTATTAAAAAAAGGCCTTATTTGCATTTTATTTCTGACACTCAAAGCATTAAGATTTAGTTTTTTGTATTATATGGGCATTGTCCGATTGTGTTAATAGAACTATAATGTCTGCTCTCGTCGTCTAATGTTCTGGGCTGCATCTCACAATAACATTATCTCTTATAAGCTACAAAGACTTTAAATGTACATGTTAACTAAAGGTGTACCATTTTTGAGGGTGTTTCCTGAATTATACCCTAAAAAGGTTACTTAAGATATACCTTCTTACGTGCAATGTTGCAAGGTGGCATACCTGGAGGTCGTGCTGAATTGTTTGATTTGGATAGATTTGTTAGGAACTGTACTCAATCCCAATCCAGTCAACTCTTGAATTTTGTTTTACTTTTTATATTATTTTTCAGTCATCAAGGAGATGCTATTAATATGTATGTTATTGGGGGGATAAGTGAAAAGAAAACAGAGCCATAACACCGCGTCCTAACTATATGCGACGCAGCGTCACAGCAAGATAAAAGGTATCTTTTTCATGTTAAAACGAGCTTTTGCTATAACTATCTGCGATGCGCAAAATTTATAGTTCATATTTATATTTATGTTTCTATTACCTTGAAGTCACAGCAAAACAGCATACACTACAAAAACAATGATCACCTCAGGTACAGATTATGTGCTATAATCAGTGTTAAATACTACCAGTGTGAGTTTAATTACCATTTATGTGGCATTTGCCATACTATTGAAAGCAGCAGCAGATAGTTCATCTTAGATGTTGAAAAGAAATGACAAATGGTTAGAAAATACGTTTTTGGAAAGTCAGTGACTCAACAACATCAGTACTTAGTTCATGTACATTTAATAAAGTCAAATTTGTTTAATATGTATTTATAAGATTATAACCCTTACCATTTTGTAGGTAGTGCAATGGATGATATTTTAATGAATGGTTGGTTTTTAAGTGTTTTGTTGTGTAGACAGCCAAATTGTTTTGTTTAATAAAATTTGAGTTCAATTATTTGAACTTGCAAAGTAGACATGATTGAGGCAAATTCCGAGGATGTTATACATTAAACCACTATACATTCTATGGGCTAACTGCCCAATGCACATTTTGTGCACTTATTTTTATCGCCAATGGAAAAAAAGACTCCTGATTTGAACTAAATTTACAATGATTACTAAAGCTAGATCCACTGTGTCAGACAAAGATCTTGTAAAACTGGAGGTTGCAAATTAAAGAATGCACTTATAGGAGCCTAGTTTTTGTTTATGTTCTAGCATTTTATACATATATGTACATTATATTTATTTTATTGCATTTACTATTTGATGATTTCTTAACCCCTAGTCTCTAAACATATTAATTAATTTCATTAGATTTGTTTCATTATACAAGCCCCAATATTCTGTTTTAGAATTCAGCTTCCTAACAAAGAAATACATTATTTCAAAATATATAAAAGTAATATATGAAAATCTTTACATAGTGCTAACAATGGCAATATTTACATTTTACCAGTTATAATGCTTGAGAAGACTTGTTTTTAATCTATTGTTACACTGAATTTCAGAGGGTTGTGTATTGTAAATCATGGTAAACAAGGTATGATAGTTGTTTTTGACAAATGAATAAATAATGTACAAAAATAAAGCTGTGTCATTACTTGCAGTGATTTGATGCATGAAAAACTGGTTTCATCTTTGACACATATAGCTAAAATAACTTATATTAAATGACACGGAAGCCTTGTTCACATTCAAGATGAGGCAAGTATATTTATATAGCCCCTTTAATACACAAAGCTAATTGAAAATAGGTTACATAAAAAATCACAAAAGAGTTACAAATGACCATGCCATTTCTGGGATTAAAAAAAGTAAAGTGTATACTTTGTGTGTGTGTTTACCTCTGTAGTCGACAGTCTTTTGTCACCATTGTCACTGCCAATACCTGAGTCAGGGCCATGGTTTTTACTGGGATAGAAATCTTCCATACTGCAAAAACACATACACATTTAAACAGGGAGACTAATAACACACCATCATAGTTTCCTTTCAATGAAACAAGAGCTGGAATGAAATAATGAAGCAATATCACACATGGAAAATACAACACATTTTACACACAGTCAATGAGCAATTGTTTAAGTAAACAAGGAAAAAACAAGGAAAATCCAGAAGACATTCTGTGTGAAACAACTTTCTTATGTCCGATTTATATCATTTATTGCCATGCAGTCTAAACCATACAAGCTTTTCTTATTAATTACAAAATGTTACATTAGAACTAAGCAGCAATGATGGTTATCAGGTAAACAATAAAATCAATAATAACAAGTTACTGAAAAACAAGTTACCAGTAAAAACATGGAAGCACTGGAACTAAATTGCAGATGAATTGCAAATACTGTTTCAAATCCATCAGTAATACTGATTAATAAATGTTGGGTAATTTATTTAATCAAATGTCAGTTTTGTTTTTACATTTTAGTTTTTAACAAATATTTTGGGTCAGTCCTCACCAAATTAATGCAACCTGCAGAAAAAGCCACTGCAAAATGATCACTCATAATGCAAAAACAGTTTTAGAGTTTTTAATCCTGTCTGTAGCTTTGTTTCCATCATCCAGTGTTAATGCACACTTTGAGGTATTGATAAGAAAAGAATGATGAAAATAGCAAATGTCTAATAAACATCCCTTCATTAAAAAAACATTACACCCACGTGAGGAGGTTTTGGACTTTTTAACACTTTAAGGTTTAACACTGGAACTACCAGAATTTTATAACTAGAATGGCCATGCTGGTCATATTGATCATTCAAATAAGACTTGAAGTAAAATTTTAACACATCATTTTTACATTCAAATTTTTTACTGAGATTTTACAATTAAGCTTCGCACATCTGTCATTACATTTTTATGTTTTTACCCTAAAAATATCATCTTTTTTGTTATACAGCCTATTGTTGTGTTACTAGACCGTCCAAAAAGTTGTTTACCTCACTGAAGTTTTGCTATCAGATGTTTTTTAGTAGGAGAAAATTAGGCTTTTGTTTGGAAAACGTTGCTTGGCAACACATATTCAACGCTTATTATAAAACACAGGAAAAAGTAGCAAGCGCTGAAATGCTGAAATGCGTGTGGTCAGTTTGAATGTGATGGTCATTCAAGGTAGAAATACTCTTTTGCGTTTTGTAATTTTAATTAAATAAATGTTAGGGTAATGCTTTAGAATAATGGTCCATTGGTTATGTTATGTAAGTATGAATAATATTGGGCAGCACGGTGGCGCAGTGGGTAGCACAATCGCCTCACAGCAAGAAGGTCGCTGGTTCAAACCTCGGCTGGGTCAATTGGCGTTTCTGTGTGGAGTTTGCATGTTCTCCCCGTGTTGGCGTGGGTTTCCTCCGGGTGCTCCGGTTTCCCCCACAAGTCCAAAGACATGCGCTATAGGTGAATTGGGTAAGCTAAATTGTCCGTAGTGTATGAGTGTGAATGGGTGTGTATGAATGTTTCCCAGGGATGGGTTGCGGCTGGAAGGGCATCCGCTGCGTAAAACATATGCTGGATAAGTTGGCGGTTCATTCCGCTGTGGCGACCCCAGATTAATAAAGGGACTAAGCCGAAATGAAAATGAATGAATGATGAAAGTGTCCGTAGTGTATGAGTATGGATGGGTGTGTATGGATGTTTCCCAGAGATGGGTTGCGGCTGGAAGGGCATCCGCTGCGTAAAACATATGCTGGATAAGTTGGCGGTTCATTCCGCTGTGGCAACCCCAGATTAATAAAGGGACTAAGCCAAAAAGAAAATGAATAAATGAATAATATTATAAAGCATTTATTAATCATAGTTCAACATCAATGCATTATTAAAATCTAAAGTTGTGCTTGTTAACATTAGTTTTTAACAACATTAGTTGTTAACATTATTTTAAAGTGTTACCAATGTCAAAATGAAAAATACACACTTTAGGACAAGTCATGGTACTATGGTTATATGGGTATTATTTTAACAAGTTATTCAAATGACAAATTTTTTAAACTGTCAAAATGACTGCCTCTGTAATTCTAGTCCTAATGTGAATAATGGGAAAAACCCATTTGCCAAATAAATGTTGATGTTGCGAACATTGCATACACAGCTGGAGCAACAAATGGACCAATAATGTGGCACAGCATTTCAAATGTGGCCTCTGACATCCTAAAATGTCATAGCCACAGCTCGTGTAAATAATGTCTTGTCACTATGACTTCCCAAATATCCTACCAGATGAGGTCGTTCCAATATGTATGCAGCTTGACGTCGTCATACTGCCGATAACTAACTGCATCTAACTGCAGTCCTGTCACCATTATGCTTGCCTTGTTTACTGTTAGGTTACTAATACTACAGTCAGCTGCTCTAACAACTCAATGGGGAGAAAAACAAAAAGATTTTTCCTTTTTTTGTGAACTTTGAAAAGATTCGCTTCACATGAGAATGGAAAACCGGCTTGTGTCTGCATCCGCTATACATCGCTCTGCATCAAAAAGATATGATGGAAAATATGAAGTTGATATAAACAGAGACAACTAAATATGGATACAAGTGGATGAGTGTTCAGTGACATACAAACACATATATAAAATTGGTGTTGCTGGTAGATAATAAGATGGCAAAAGGCTGTACGGACCTGTCAGTCAGCTGCTGAGGCAAACAGCGTTTTCCCAGAGAAGGCAGGTCAAGTGTGTCAGGCTTTTTATCCAGACGACATGCCTGCAGGTTCAGATACTTGAAGATGTGGATCTTTCCTTTCAGGCAGATCTAAAAGTACAGAAGATTAATTAACAAACTGACAAATGATGAGACGTCACTAAACTGCTGTCTGTTTGAAACATTCTATTCATAAAAGAGAGCTCAAAGAAATACAGGAGTGGATCAATTTAAGAGACCACTTGAAAATTTCAGATTCTCTAGATTTGTGTGTTTGAGTCAAACGTAATGTTGTTTCATTCTACTGATGTTTCTTCTTGCCATATGTAAAATAAAAAATGCTGTTATTTACTGCATTATATTTGCATAAAAATAATTAAATAGACACCATGTTTTCAGACCTGTTTATATTCATATGTAAACAACAAAATGACAATGTTTGATGTGATAACCTTGATTTTTTTTATCACAACAAATTACAATGTTTGTTATTCTGACCAAGGGTCATTTAAAAAATAAAAATAAAAGAAATGGTCGCAATAACAATCTTTTTATGTGAAACTTGAAAGAAATGTTCACAGACTTTTATAGATTATTAAATATTTTAACATTTTACTCAAGCCCATGCATAATAAATAAAAAAAACCCACAGAAACGAAACCTTTTCAAGTGGTCTTTTTTCCCCCTAGCTGTATGTGTTCATCTGTTTTCCTTCAGCTTAGTCCCTTTATTCATCAGGGGTCACCACAGTGGAGTGAACCACCAACTTATCCAGCATATGTTTTACACAGCGGATGCCCTTCCAGCTGCAACCCAGTAGTGGGAAACACACACTCATTCACACACATACACTACGGCCAAATTAGTTTATTCAATTCACCTATAGCGCATGTCTTTGGACTGTGGAGGAAACTAGAGCACTTGGAGGAAACTCACGCACACATGGGGAGAACATACTCCACACAGAAACGCCAACTGACCCAGATGACACTGTTCAGATTCAGTACAATGCAACAATTTTAGTAAAAGTGCATTTATTTCTCAGAAACCTGTTCAGCTTGTATTTTTAAAATATGTACAGTAATAAAACACTTCACTTTCTCTCAGGGAAAATTGCCAAACTGCATTTCCAAGGAAAGACTATACACAGACTGAGGGACATTCCAAACAAATCTGAAACGAGGTTAATCTCAGTCAAGGGACTGGATGTTCTCCAAAACGTCTTGTTGCTGGAAAACAAACAAGACCTTTTGTCTGATCGTCAGCTCAAAACAGAAAAAAAAAAAACAAGTTCGTACCTTATTTACGTAATTGTTTACCTCAGAACATTTTTCTGAGAAACAAGGGAAAGGAGGAACATTTAGCAACTATGCTACTGTATTCCCAAACATAAAGGACAATAAGATTAAATCTAAACATTCAGAATATGATTGTTTGATAACTATAACTCAGGCCCGGCGCTACGGGGGGGCAAAAGGGCCCCCTCAGAAAGAATTTGTGCCGCCTCAGTTTTCATAAAGGATTAGTTCTTTCTGAAAATTCTTTCTGTCATTAATTACTAACACTCTCGTCATTCCAACCTTCAGAACACATATTTAAATATTTTATAATATAATAAAGTAACTTGATTATGAAAATTGTGAAATTAAAGCAATAGTCCAGAGATCAGGTCCCCGCGTCAGGTCAGGGTGTGCCCGTATAAACACGCACGTGGCAGCTGAGGTGCACACTAAACTCACATGGGAGAAAACTGGACTAGTGGATGACATGAAGGCGAGCAGCCTAATTCATTTCATGTTTAGGTTAACTAATTCTTTAAATACAACTCTCTTAAGCTCTAAAGGAAAAAAAGCGCAAAAGAAATTTGCGTTAAATTAATTTTAGCAGAGACACACCTGCCTATCATTTTTACTTTCATTTTTTATTTAGGGATTGATATTAGAGTAGCCTAATAAAATGTTCAGTTGGACACTGCACAGTCCCACAGTAGGCTTTCATTTTGACATCGCTAAAGCACACTTTTACACTTGCAGCAGTCTCAAGTTAGGACACTTAAAAAATGCCTTTTGAGTTTAAAGATGATCAGCCTGTGAAGTCAGGTTTACAGTGTTATAAATGAAATAGGTATATAGTCTGTGAGTAAGTGGATTTGCCACGGATCAACCTCTCACATGCGCTGCAGGTAGGCTGAATGATAACCTTTAAAAAATATATGTAATTTAGGCTCTACTGCTATTTGCTCATGCAAAATTAAACACCAGAAAATATACTGTAGGCCTATTAAATACAGTTGGCATGTCGATTTTATTTTGAATTGTTGCTGGCCCTAAAATAAAAAATGGAACCTGAAGACAAGTTATTAAAATAGGCTTAATAAGTATATAAAATGACGGGTAGGCCTAATAGCCTAATGTTTTTTTTTTTTTTTTTTTAAATTTTCAACTGGACAAATTTATGAAACCAACCCGACCCCCCCCCCTCCCCACTTATGATAGCCTAACGTAAATCTTTATTTTTACCTTTAAAATTGTAGTAAAAGTTATATAGCCTATTGAGTAGCGTGTTATCCACGGTAATAATGGTAATAACTGTGAATTTCTTTTTGTTTTTTAGGTAGGTAGACAGACTCTGTTTTGCTACACTAATGCCTTAAATAACACATTCAGCTATTTTTTAAAAATGACATTAAATTGTAACATTTAACTTTTTCCTAACACTGATATTGGTTGGCTAATGAAGCGTGATGACTTGGTTATGCTGATTTCCCTATATTTATTTACCGGTTATATGAATAGTAGGTTAGCTTGCATGTGTGGGCATAGTTTGATGTCTTTACCTAAAACTTTAAACATTTATATTTTTTTTTTATAAAACGGAAAGAAAATAAGGAGAATAAAATATAATTTAAAACACTCGTTTTGATCCGTCTGCGTTAATGTAAACAGTATCGTTGCATAACTTTCATTAATAAAATCAGTAATAGCAAAACTGTGCATATTATTATTACTATAAAAAAATATAATACTGCCTTAAGTCAGTAACTTAGGCAGTAATGCAAAGTAATAAATAAGCAAATAGCCTAAATGAAAGGAATAAGAGGGACCAAAATCAGTCATCAAATCAAGTGCCCCTTTATGGGATTAAAATGCCCCCTCAGTTATGACATCCTGGCGGTGGGCCTGCTATAACTACACCAATACACCAGCCACCGACGAAACAAACTTTTCAATTGACATGAGCCAAAATAAAAATGTATTCTGGGTAATTTAAGGGCACTGTGTGATACTCGCAGGCTCCTTACAGGAATATCAAACTGACAACTAAATATACTGCACCATGGCAACGTGGTTTGGTAAATGTTTTTCTATAGAAAGACATGAAGGGAAATAGACATGACTACATACTATGCATGCTTAAGTCCACAAGTAATATTGCTGAATAGATGCTGGGTAATTTAATGAACTAAACATGTTCATTTATTAAAGTGGATATTTCACCCAAAAATGAAGATTTGACAATTTACTCACACTCAAGTGGTTCTAAACTTTCAGAGTTTCTTTCTTCTGTTCAACACAAAGGAATATAAAGAATGAATGTTAAAGAATGTCTAAAGAATGTCAAAAAGCAGACATTGACATCCATAGTAGGAACAAAAAATACTATGGAAGTCAGTGGTTACAGGTTTTCAGTATATCTTCTTTTTTGTTCATCAGAGAAAGAAACTTAAAGCAGGTTTGGAACAAGTGGAGGGTGAGTAAATGACGACAGAATTAGATTTTTGAGTAAACTATCCCTTTAAGTCAGTTTTTATATTTAGCTTTAGTTTTATTCTAAAAAGATATATTTTCCAGCTACTTCATTATTGTTTCAGCAACAAAATTGTTGAAGTCAAATCCAAACCATCAGTGGCCTCTGAGTGACACACAGCAGATGTGTTTAATTCCTGAAAAAATCGGTTTCTAAACATAGCAACTGTATGAACAGTTCAATGACTCGATCACAAAGCAGGTCAATTGTTTCTGATGCTAAAGAATCGTACTTCTGAGGAATCAACAGAATGCATAATTTATTGACTCACTCTATTTTTCCTGATTGAATCAGTGTTTGACAAATCATTTTAACAGATCAACACATGAAACAAATCAAAGTGCAACCCACAGAAAAAGTCACTGAAAAAGTCTCACCACTAATGCAAATATTAATATTGTCTGTTAGCATGTGTTAACATTTAATACACTGATAATATAAACAAATTGTTTAGCATTTTATAACGATGTAACCATGAAGTTGACATAAGTTGGAAAAAAGGATAATTTCAACATGCATAACAAAATAACTATAAATTATTGTTTATTGCTTTATTGTTTACAAATGTTTTGAGTAAACAAATGTTTGAAACTATTTAAGTTGCTTTAAATTGTTCCTAACATCATAAAAATTATGAAGCAGAGTAATACTTGAAAATAAGGGTTCATTATTAAATGAGAAACATCAACACTGAGAAATAGCTACAGTACATTAACTACTGTACAGTATTTTAGTTTTAATAAATTACAACCTAAATTTTTTTAGATATTAACTCCATTAAATAAAACAGTTACAGTTTAAAAAGTTTTTTTTTTAAATAGATCATTAAGCATTAATTGAGAAATTAACATTACCTAAGATTGTGCTTTACAGGTATTTATTTTAATTAAAGACTTTTGACAAATGTACCCTTATATATAAAAAGTAACAGGCCGATCAGAACATTTTTCAGTCATGTCATAGACCAGATTAACATGTAAATATTTGAAAAGAAACAGCCTATTACGTCTTTAAGAATTTACAAAAATCTGAATATTTAAATCAAGTCAGTCCAGATGTGCAAGTCACAGAAGTTAGCCAAAAAAAAGTCCACAGCATTGCCACAATGTAGGAGCCACTCACACAGCCATTCACACAACTGCTGCAATACTGGTTTAGATGGACATATTGTCCAATCATACTTAAACAATTCATCTTTGAAAAAACATTGAATTAACCTTTATTTGTGACATCAGCAAAGGAAATTTTGAAAGTACTTAAATAAGTACATACAGTGTTTAACAATATTTGACAGTTTTCCTTTAAAAATGTAGGCATGTAGCTACACACAAATCTGGAGCTGTTGGTAACAATGAGGTCTCGTGCTGTTTCTCAGACAAAATCTATACACTGCAATTTACTTGACTAGAGGTGTCATATTCTTATTTATTCATCTGTTTTCTGTTTGTTTGTATTATTATTTGTTTGAGGGACATTCCTGGCTCGTGTGGCTAGGTGAGATATAAATAACAACAATTAAAAAAAACATAATTATTGAATCAATTTGCCAGATGTTTTGTGGATATAACATTGTCAGACACTAGATGGCGGCAAAGCAAAAGATTTCAGCAAGCATAGGGCCCTGGAAGGATGAGTACCGACTCACCTGAGCTGGAGGAGACTGCATGGGATTGTTGTCCAGTGCGATGTGCTGTAACTGCTTGAGTTTGCGGTAAGATATGGGAATCTCAGTGATCTTATTACAAGAGAAATCCAGCCTGATCAACGGTAGATCGGACAGCTCTGTGATGAAAAAGAAAAAATATATATATAAGAAATTCTTTGCTAGCTCAGTGTAAGCAGCAATGTGCTGCAAGTTTATATGCACAAAGCTTCTGTATATATTGTCTTTATTCATGCTTCTGTTGACATGTCGATGTCTTGTGTCTGTACCATCTGGTAACACTTGTAGGCAGTTTCTCCGTATGTTGAGCTCTCGCAACGCGAGGAGTTTCCCTATCTGAGCAGGAAGCACCTGGATCTCATTACAGCTGATGTCCTGAACAGAGAAAACGCATACACTGTGTATATACAAACATCACAGAGACTGACACATATTATTATAACATGTATATCTTTATTTACATACTGACCAGTTCCATGAGGTCTTTGGCCTTTCCGATCTCCTCAGGAACAGACGGGAGTTTATTGTTGCTGACCACCAGTACTTTCAGAGGAAGATTGAAGAGAAACTTGGGGAGAACAGACAGCTGATTTCGACTAAAAACAATAAAATACAAAGGTTAGCTTTAATAGCTTTCAGTAAATACTATTTAACATCTTAAGCTTTCGCTAATGAGGCAACGCCAACAACAAGAGACAAAAATCAATTCAACGTCCTACAGTTATTTTCTTTTAGGAAAGATTGTTTAAATATTTTTAAAAGAAACATCAAGGTCAACTATCAAAAAGCAAAAGCAGTAATAATGAGAAACATTAGAGATTCAAATATGTTTTATATACTTTAATCAATCTTAAAATCTATTATTTTTCTATTATTCGAATTATTTTTTAATTATGTAATTATGGCTAATTCTGAATTAACGTTACTTTTAATCAACCAGCAGTTTTTGTTTGACAGGAAATGACACTTTTGACATTGACACTTTTGAAATGACATATTTTGGGCTTCTCACAAAAGGTGATAAGATGATGTACAAGAGGCATCATTGTGGCCAAAAAATATTTCTTAGCTTTTATTTACATTAAAACAAAAAATTTAAGTCAGAATTTGTCAGGGGTATGAATAATTTCGGCTTGACTGTTAACTGATGTTTAATTTTTTTATTCATTCATCCATTCATTTTCTTTTCGGCTTAGTCCCTTAGTCTATTAATCTGGGGTCGCCACAGCGGAATGAACCGCTAACTTATCCAGCATATGTTTTTACGCAGCAGATGCCCTTCCAGCTGCAACCCATCACTGAGAAACATCCATACTCATTCATACACACACTCATTCATTCTTTCACACACATACATACACTACGGACAATTTTGCTTACCCAATTCACCTATAGCGCATGTCTTTGGACTGTGGGGGAAACCGGAGCACCCGGAGGAAACCCAACACGGGGAGAACATGCAAACTCAATACAGAAATGCCAACTGGCCCAGCCGAGGCTCGAACCGGCGACCTTCTTGCTGTGAGGCGATCGTGCTAGCCACTGCACCACCATGAGGCCTTAATTTTTTTAATACTTAATAAATTTACAGTGTTACTAATAATAATACTAACTAATAAATAATACAGTGCTTAAACAACAAGAGAGAGCACAAAAGCCAGATACCAAGAATAACTTCATTTAATGAGCTGTTTGAGTGAATTAACAGATAAAGGCATCACAGTGTGTGTGCGTGTTACCTGATGTTCAGGTAGGTGAGCATCTGTAGGTTGACAATGGCCTCTGGAACAATCTTTATGCAGTTGTGGTAGAGGTTTAATGATTCCAGAGGTGCAAACATACAAACTTCTGGGGGGATTTCACAAAAACGGTTTTTAGACAAGTCTGTGGAGGAGAAAGATAAATTAAAGTCAGTATAATAATATGGTGGATAAGTTTTACACCATTTTCTGTTCCAACTGAAAGATACATTGATCATACATTGATCCAAACACCAGGAAGCCTGTTACTTGATTAGTCTCATCTTTACGATAAGCTTCGCCTTATCAGACATCAACAGAGCAGCAGAGAAACAAGAATGCAAAAGAAAGAGTGAATAGGAGGAAGATTATTGATTTGTCCAAGCAGTACATTAAAGTCAGATGCAGTGCTGATATGACACAGTAGCGAGTGGGGCGGGGCAGAGAGCCGTGAGAGCGGACAGAGGCCCATGGCATAAGTGTTAACTATATGTGACCTCTGTGCGCCACCTGTCTCGAGTTTCACGAAGGAGCTCTGGACCTTACCCATTCATTTTCTTTTTCGGCTTAGTCCCTTTATTAATCTGGGGTCGCCACAGTGGAATAAACCGCCAACTTATCCAGCATATGTTCTACGCAGCGGATTCCCTTCCAGCTGCAACCCATCACTGGGAAACATTCATACACACCCATTCACACTCATACACTACGGACAATTTAGCTTACCCAATTATATACTGAATGTCTTTGGACTTGTGGGGGAAACCGGAGCACCCGGAGGAAAACCAACTGACCCAGCCGGAGCTGACCTTACCCAATTTAAGTTTATTTATAGAGCGATTTTCACAATAATTATTGTTTCAAAGCAGCTTTACAAAAGGTGCTACTTATTGCATTACAATCAAAATCAGAAAAGTTAAGGTCATGCGTTGCTATAACTTTATTAGTTACTAATAACTTTTACTAATTAACTAATTACTAACAACTTTATCAGTTAAAGTTATTATATATAAACATAGTTAACCTGGAGTTATAAAGTATAAAGGTGAAAGTGATGAACTTTAAGGATATAGGTGACCTTAACAGGAGGAGAGACAGTAGTGGAAGACAAGAGAGGACCAGGACTGGAGCTTGTATTTTGTTATGTTTTCAGTTTGGCGGTAGTCACCCTGAGGGACTGCCATCGGCCCACTACCCATTTGTTCCATATTTATTTATATAATAAAATTATTGAAGTTCATTTGTTCTTCCCCTCCTTTCCGATGACAGGGAGCCATCAGCCTCATTACAGACACCCGCAATAAAATGACCTAAATACATAAGTTATGTGGACCCCTCAATCTTAATTACTTTAAGTATTTCTTTTAATAAAAAGTGAAACATGTAAATCTGCTTGGGTTTTTTTGCATTTGTGTTTACATACTTTAATTAAACAACAGTTAGTTCTGATCCTTGATCCTGGTTGGTGGAGCTGATATACTGTTCAGCTGTACTGAGAGCTGGTTCTGCTTGAATTACTGCACACGTTTCAGACACACTGTCAGTCTGTCTTTTTTTGCGACACTTTCTGCTGGTTACATCATTATGGCAGTTGATAGCAACCAAGTGACTTGCTGAATCATTCAACTGATTTGCTAAAAGACACTGTTTTAAGAGTCTGATCTTACTTTGGCCTCATTTTGAATAGTACAAAAAAAAACACCTCAGTCTACAATGTAGGCCCTCATACACAACTGGACATCAGTGTCAAACATCAGTCTCAGACTAAAATAAGCAGTTTTCCACAAGTAAAATCTCCATTTATTTTCTCCATAGGGAATTCAGTCAGTGATAAACTTGCGGTGAAAGTAATGTGTCTGTTCATAAATTTCAATATTTTAAATTTCATTCCTTTTACAGTACGTAATGTAATGTAATTCAATGTAACGTAATTAAAATACATTCAATTAAATAGACTTGAGCATTAATTTAGTTGTTCAAGCGTAAAAAAAAACAAGCAAAAAGACGCAAACGCAAGCGCCGTCAGTAGCAGCAGGCTAGTGCAGAAACTCTATTGAAAAAACTGGGGTAAAATACATTTTCATATTTTAAAGACATGGCGAAAAATGAAATTTAATAGAGTGCTTCTTGTCCAGTGTGTGAATGAAGAAGTTGTCAGTCAACTGTATATGCTTTTGCTGATCCCATCTGTTTGTATACAACTTTTTAAATATTGTTTCTTTTTTAAAAATAAGATCATTACAGTAAATTCCATTGACGACACATAATGGGCATGAACAGCAAGAGAATTGAGGACAGATTATTTTAAATGATTCCTTACACAAGTATTTTATATAATAGTTAAGAAGTTTCATTATTGCATAAATATGACTTAACTAAATAACGAACGTAAATAGTGAGTTCTGAGTATTCTCAGAAACTCACATTCAGTATTTATTTCACTTTAATATTGATATTTTTAGAGATATTGATACAGAGCAAGAATCTTGTGTGTATGGAAATATTAATAACTGCCTCCCTATGAAGCACGGTGAATGACATAATGTAGTAGTTCTCCTGAGACGGGCACTAATGCACTATTACAACTTCAGAACTGGGCTGCCATTTCCATGCTGTTGCCATGAGAACAGACATGCATGCAGAAGAAAAATCAACTTCCTTTATAACTCACATCCTCTTTTAAACGAGGAACAGTGATTTAGTTACAGTCTTTCAGATTTCTATAAAAAGCAGACAGAAAGAGAATAAAAGGGAAAGATAATGACACCAGAATTTAGGGTCTACCAATTACAACCCCTTAGGAGATTGAGGCCAAATGCCAGCAAAAAAAAAAAAAGAATTCATTCACCATTTCGGGCATGGCACTTTTGAGCAAGCGCTATACAGAGAGAGAAAAAAGACATATCTGGCTGTGCAGCAGTGGTTGCCAAATTGAAGCTGTGCTGCCTGGCAACTATTACAGACTGAAGCAGTGTTGCCTGGCAACCGTTACCAACCCAAACTGGCTGACTGCACCTCAGACATTCCTCTTGATCAGCCTTCACTCGGCTGATAAGTGAGCAGCACATACTCGTGTTCAGTAGCTTGGGCTTTAACACAAACTCACAAAGGCTACACATTATCAACAACATCTACACGTCGCAGCACATTTAATTTGTAAAAAAAAAAAAAAAAAAAAAGCCTCAGACATAGAAAGATTAGTATTCTACAGAGGTTTATCTTTGTGCTATAATATTCAGATCATGAAATCGTGGTGTCTCTATGGGTCTCCAATGGGCTGATTAGCATGATAAGGTGCTTTTCCATTGCATGGCATGACATGGTTCGGTACAGCTCACTTTTAGGAGCTTTTCCACCTTGGGTGAGGTTCCAAGCAAGGTATACCTTTATGAAAATATAACATATACTAGAGCTGCACTGCACAATGTATCCTTTCAGCATCAATATTGCAATGTGCACAATTCACAATAGTCACGTCGCAGGAGGTGCAATGTTGAGTTTGTATGTTGGGATTATAGTTTAGCCACAGTGGATTCACTGACGAGTTTAACCATAATGGAGTGAAAGTTTATCATTTGCATGTATTTTTAGGGCCAGTGACTAAGCATTCAGGCACAAGCAATTGTACTGTTTGCAACTTCAATAAAGATGCATTTTTTGAATTATTTATACAATGAAGACTATACAGTGTTATTTTGCATTTGATTAGTCAATTTCTGTACCTGAATACTGTGATGTAAAATATTTCACTTCTATCTTCTCAATAATAATCCAGAACAATCCCCATAATCTTTCAGAATAATCTGAAATCAGTCAAAATGAATGATTTCTTTCCAGATATTCAAGCTGTCTGGTGAGATTGCATTCATACTGCAATATTAAAAAAAAAAAAAAAAAAAAAACCCCATCAAAACAAACTACAGCAATTTCAAGTTTTTCCAATATCATGCAGCTGTCACGCTCAATTGGAGGGACAAGAAGGCACAGGAACACAAGATTTGACGAAACACGAATTTATTAACAAACACGTACTACATACACGGGTACAGGAAGATACAGGAAACTCTGGGAGGACATGGGGTGACGACAGCATGGACAGAATGACATGTAGACAATACGTCGCCGCAATGACAATACCGGACCAAGAATGAAACAAACAGGGGTATAAATACACGAGGGCTAATGGGACAGATGATGCACAGGTGTGAGACACAGGTGGAATAAATGAACACTAAAAACGGCGGGAAACAGAACAAAGGAATGACATCACGAGGGAAACACAGAACAGACACCTGACAGCAGCTCTATCATGATGTCTTTGGCAGTAAAGGCACAACTATAACAATATTCCCACCCACTTTAAGTGTCTTCTCTAAATGCAAACTGAGCTGACCAAAACAGAAGCGAGCAAAACCGAAAATGGAAAAACTAGCTGTAAAATTAGCTGTAACCACACCAACATATATTGCAAATTACACAGAGGCTTCAAAGACGTAGACGCAAAACATGCATCAACAACTTTTTTATTTAACAACCAGGAATCTCATAGTATTGCAAAACCAGGGTGTGAGAGATTATTAAGTATGATTTCATTCCATTTTACCCTGACACAGTTCAGTTATTCCGTTTATTGTTTCAACTTACTATGTAAAACACATGCCTGGTCATGAATTTCATCTTTCATTTAATCTTTCATCGTAAAATGTATGTGACTGCTGAATCAGTGTTTCAATTGTGGAAAGACGTCTATAAAACTTCATGTATGTCATGTATCAACTATATGCCATGCAACATGTTACATTTACCAGGAAAACCATTCAGTAAAAAAATAAAATGTAAAAAACAAAAAATCAATATTGCAAAAGGGAAAAAAAACAATCTAGATTGGAGAATTTCTCTAAACATACATACATACATTCATTCATTCATTCATTTTCCTTCAGCTTAGTCCCTGAATTATCAGGGGTCACCACAGAGGAATTAACATTTTATAAAAATATATTTAAAAATCTTTACAGTATGTACAATGTTATAAAATGAACAGTGATTAAATGAATCTGCATTGAAACAATGATTTTTTGATAGCCACCGTTTAATTGTTAATATTTCCACACCAATTTGGAGTAGAATATGTATATAATTAAAAGATTATACTATTATTAAATGTTAGATTCATATTATATTTGTAATTTCTTTCTTTTTTATTTAATGACTATCCTGCAAATTAAAACTGACTGAAAGTCTTGGGGTCATAGAATATTATTGTGGACAAATCCACTGGAAAAGAGCCGAGCAAAGACATTACACACAGACAGCAAGAAAGAAACAGACAGACTATATGAGGAAGTGAGTCTATGTGATCGTCAGAGATAAACAAAGACAGTGACTGAGTGAAGAGAACCTTGAAGTGTGAGAGAGAATGACTGTGTGTGTGTGTGTGTGTGTGTGTGTGTGTGTGTGTGTGTGTGTGT
>CAIGQW010054193.1:1609620-1619626 GCA_903798125.1 Danio choprae
GAAGAGGAAACTTTGTTAGGGGTGGAAGAGGAAGAGGAAACTTTGTTGGGAGTGGAAGAGGCAGAGGAAGGGAAAACATTGCCAGGGGTGGAAGAGGCAGAGGAAGAGGAGGGACTGTTGTGTCAGGAAGAGGACGAGGATTGATAAGAGGGAGGGGAGGATTGAGAGGAGCCAGTCGAACAGTAACCCTTCAGTGATTCAATTAAAAGCCATCTATTTTAATGAAGTGTTTACTGTTAGTGAGGTCACTGTTTTGGTGCATCACTATTTACTGCAACGATGATGCTTTTTTCTGTCAGTGGGGTATGGAGGTTTAATTCTGTGGACTAACAAAAAAATGGTCCTTTTTAAAAGAAAATGTAGATTATTTGTTTGTTATATGATGCAGATTTTAAATTTTTTTGTAAGGTGTAAGAACGAGGATGAAATTGTTTGAATGATGATACCTCAGAGGGTAATGAAGTGCCTCTTCACATAAAGTGTGTAAATAATTTTTTACATTCTGATACAAGAAGAGTTCATCTCAGTAATAGAAATGATAGCTTTTACATTTCACAGAAAATGTACATATGCAAAGAAGTTGTTTACATTCGATAGCATATCAATAAAACCCAAACAATGGACGATTTTTTGAAAAATGTTATTCTGTGTTTTCTATTTGTATGCCAGTTTATGTGGACATGCTTCTTAAAGGAATTGTTCAACCAAAAAAAGTCACTTACTGACCTTCATCATGTTATGTAAACACTGTGACCTGACATTCTGATGTGCGATGAAAATGAAGATATTTTGAAGAATGTTGATATTCAAACATTTTCTGTTATAACTTCCATTTTATTGGCAAAAAAAATCTAATTTTTTCACCATTATTTCTCCAAAAGTTATTCCATTTTACTGCCAAAAAAGTTTTGTGACCACCAAAACCACCAATGGTTTTGTTCACCGCCTAGCTTTTTGTATTCAGTTTAAAATGATCAACATTTTTGTAACTGACTAAAAGGCTTTGGTCAGTACTTGCATTGACTAACTTTTTAATATTTAAACAATATTTCCTCTTAGTCTTCAGAAGTTTCAATACGGGAAAATATGAGTGGCTGAATTATGTATTATGAAGTATGAAAGAATTATATTTATGGAGTAATTATGTTCTGTCCTATAGTTTTGTCTCACCATATCAAAATGAATTCTGGGTTGACCTAAACTAACTTTCGAACTTTATCTCAGCAACTACTAACCAACACTTTCGGTCTGTTAATGATGAACATTTCAGGATGCAACAATAACGACTTCTGAATTTTTCTTCAAAAATAATACTTTTTTCAGAATTTTGTGTATAGATTTAGCAAATTAACTTTTATGGCAAAGAACAGGTTATTTTCATTCCCTTTACATAGTAATAATTGAACATAAATATAGGAGGCTTAGAATGATCATTTTACAAGAACATTTCAGGCGACACTGAATTATTATTTTGTTTGTGTCTGAGGTCTCCATATGTTATCATCAATAAGAATTAAACGCGTGTTTATTTAACTCAATTATACCTATTATATAAATACTTAAAGTGTTAAAGTATATACATTTTTTGAAGAATTAATACGTGCGTTTGATCCTCTCTACAGTCGCAGAATGAGGCGTTTGGAGATCTGATTGGTGTTTACCACGCGACGTCACTTTTCCGCTATTTCCATTTCTAGTGAATTCAAAATGGCGGATTAACAACAAACGGACGGTTTCGTTTTTGCATCGCAGGAACTATGTAAGTCACTGCATAGGTTGTTTACAGATGTGCATCTAGTTGCAGCGTCAGCTATGCCTTCATGACGTCCTCCAGCGGCGGTAAAACAGCTGACGGCAGAGGGTTGACTGAGGTTTGAAGGAGGCCAGGAGGACTGGAGGTGTTAGCCCACACGCTAACTTACACATACACACAGGCTGTTTCTCCCAACCGGGTGAGCTACACACATAGACAGCTATAGGGAGACTGTGTTCGCCTGTGATAACCACAATTGCTGTCTTAGTAGTCAGTTTACTTGGTATGCAGACTGGGTTTCGGAGACACCACCAATTGCAGGTTTATGAGTTAATGTTTTAACTTATTGAAGCAAACAGAGCCATTGTGTGTTGTTTTCTCTTGTTTGAATCATTCACATGTCTGTCACAAAGGTCTATGGAAAAAACGTGTCCATAATAAGGCTGATGCTGTAATTCAGCATGCTTTAATACTGCTCTGCATCTTCATCAGTCCTGCATCTTGCTGTTCAGACCAAGAAAGTCAAACAGATTAATTACAATTGTTGCTTTTCTACAAGTGTCAGTTTGTTATGAGAGTTTTGCTTTGCTATTTCCACTCTTGCAATCTCAGTATCAAGATGATGCTTAGCAATGACAACACAGTAAGACACAGTAAAGCAATATTTGTCATGCAAGGTTTTGCACCCATACAAGTGCACACACTAACACATACAGTTCACTTCATTCACTTCCCCCATATTCAATTCCTGCCAGAACTGGGAATTGAACCTGCAGTCTTTTCTAAATGGACAGGGATCTAACTATAGTGTGTTTCTGTTTTTTTAGACAGCTGACATGGCAGACAAAAAAGGGAAATCTGTGGCGGTGAAGAGGACACTAACAAAAAAAGAACAAGAGGAAATTAAGAAAAAGGTATGTTTCTGTCAGCAAATTGTGTTTGATTGAGCCGGTAAACATTTAACACTTTCATACTGCTAGTAGTCCTGCACATGAAATGCAGCGGAAATAGATAATTAGTTTTCATAACATGTTAATTTGAATATCTGTTTCTTTTGTGTGTTTTGTGCAACATTTGATCTGTCTCACTGTTTACAGGAGGAGGAGAAAGCTGCTGAAGTCTTTGAGGAATTTTTAGCTTCTTTTGACACTAATGACAAAAGTGGAGTTAAGACATTTGTACGAGGAGGTATTGTAAATGCAACTAAAGGTGAGCTTTTGTGATTCTCTAAGTCAAGTCTCTTTATGTCATATTGTTTTTTTTGCATTCTATTTAAATTTACATTTTTTAGTTGTGTTTTTTATTCAGATTGGTTTACAAAGTATTTACATTTTTATTGCATAATTTCACACATTTACTTACAGATGTGTAGTACACAGGGTTTTTTTTACATTGGATACTTAAAACAATTAAACATGAGAATCCAGAAAGTGTAGAAAAAAAAAAGTAAATATTTAGGACTGAAATATATAATGAGAAAATGAACTACTACTTAAACTACCACAATCATAAAATAACTTTTTTATATAATCAAATATTCATTTTTTTTTAATTTAGTTTTTTTTTTCTAATAAAAACCTTTCCTTTAAATTTTAAGTTCTTGTCAATTTTTATTAATTAAAAAAACATTTCTTTTTATTTGTTTAGTTTTTCAGTTTCTTTCAGTTGTTGTCATTTTAGTACTTCAACTTATTTATTTGCTGTTAGTTACCAAGACACCTTTTTAAATATTTTTTTTAATACTGATAATCTATAGAAGATTATCTTATTTATAGATTTAGTTAATAATAATTTCTGTTTCAAAGAAATATAAAATATGTTCTCAACAACAAGTGTATCTTCTATTAGTTTCTGCATGTTTTCCCGAGATCCCACTAGTGTTAAAACTAGTGACTTTGTTTGTTGCAAGCGTTGTAACTAATATGCTTGTTTTACTGTAAATTGTTACTTGCCGTATAAAAACTTGAACTTGTTTGAATTGTAGGCTAGTAAAAACTATCCATTCAAGATGTTGTTTTAAAATGATTTACTATTGCATGTTTTTTGTTGATGCTCATTTTTCAGAGGAAGAAGCTGCAGAGGTGAAGAAGAGCAAACTCTACAGACCTTCCTCTAAATTCACTGCTCCACCTCAGAATACCTCACCTGTTCACCCTGCAGAACTTAAAAAAACTGTAAGTTAGCTTCTGTCTACTGTAGTCAGATGAGTTTAATATCCTCAGTGTTGAGAGGTAAAACTGGGTCTGAAGGATTGTGATGTGAAGGTCAGCATGACACCATCCAAAATTATATTTAACTCAGTGTTGTTGTTGTTTTTCCTTTTTAGGTTGCTAAAAAGAAAGTGGAGGAGAAAAAGAAGAGTAATCTTGAGCTTTTTAAAGAGGAGTTAAAACAGTTAGTGTTCTCTTATGGTTTTACTTTTTTATGCAGACATTAAATTTATACTTAAAAATTGATAGTTCCCCTCAATCCCGAATTTGTAATTCTCTACTGAAATCTACTCACTCTTATTCCACACATTCTAAACCCATAAGACTTTTATTTATGTTCAGAACAGAATAAAGGTATTAAATTATATCTGAGAGTTTTCTGTCCCTCCATTGAAAGTCTGTTCACCCAAAACTCTGACACTTCTGAAACCTTTATATAGAGCTCAGTAAAATAAATCCAACCTGTTATGTTGACATGTTATATAGTAAATTAACCGATTACATGTAACTTTTATTCACCTATTAACACTGATCTAGCTCAACCATACATGCTTGACATGTAAGAATTAACCTCATTGGTTTTCACGTGTCAAGAAAGCATTATTGAGCTTGCGTAATTTTAATTTTGCAATCGTTGTAAATTGTGAATAAATGCATAAAGCAATTGCACCTCTTCAGAAGATTTTTTTATTTTTATTAAACCACTTAATGCAAATATATATATATTTTTGTCCTCTTTATAAGCATTTTCAGGTTTTGGGTAAATAGACTCAATAGAAGGACAGAAATCTCACATTTGGCAGAAAATATCTTCATTTATGTTTTAAAGATGCTAACACTTTACAGTAAGGTTGCATTAGTAATGTTAGTTAATGCATTTACTAACATGACCAAACAATGAACAATAAATTTATTACAGTATTTGTTCATGTTAGTTAATGAAAAAAAGTCATTCATTGTTCATGTTAACTCGCGCTGCATTAACTAATGTTAACAAGCATGAAGTTGGATCTTAATGAATTAGTAAATGTTGAACTGTGATTTAATAAATGCTACACAAGTATTGTTCATAATTAGTTCATGTTAGTGAATACATTAACTAATGAAACCTTATTTTAAAGTGTGACCTTAAAGATAATCAGATTCAGTGTTTCATAATGTAATCAAAAAGATCTGCATTATTTTCATTAGAGTTTTGACTTTAAAAAATGGTTTAAAGGCTAAAACATATTCATACTCAATTTGTGATTCAGGATACAGGAGGAAAGAGAGGAGCGATATAAAAGGAAGAAAGGCGACTCTGGAGGAGTTTACCCAGATCTAGAACCTCTGACACGAAGATCAAGTAAGCCTGGCCGACTCAAGTCACACATTTCACTTTAGAAACACAGCCTAAAAGCTGTATTATATGTTGTGTTTGTAGTATTTGATGATGATCCTGCAGTGCCAAACACAACAAACCTTTACATCGGCTGCATCAACCCCAAGGTGAGAAGAACATACCACAATATTTTGACTAACCGATTGCAGTATAATTTATGCAAAAATCTGGCCAGCACAGAGAGAGTCATGTGGTTTGCATTAACAGATTGCATAACATGGCCATATGGCACCACTGTAATTATTAATGTGTGTCACACAGTTTCTTTAAAGTCTTATTTAAGCTAAAAATGTAGCTTTGACTCTCTTTAGATGACAGAGGAGATGCTGTGTAAGGAGTTTGGGAAATACGGTCCTCTGGCCAGTGTAAAGATCATGTGGCCTCGCACTGAGGAGGAGAGAACAAGAGTCACCAATCGTGGTTTTGTTGCTTTTATGACACGGAAAGATGCTGAACGTGCTCTGGCCGCACTGGACGGTGAGATCTTTAATGTGAATATGAAAATCAGATTGTTGGCTAGTTATGACCTTTAATCTCTGGTGTGCACGTGCTTTATGCAGGTAAAACAGTTATGGGTTTTGAGATGAAGCTGGGTTGGGGAAAGGCTGTACGCATTCCTCCCCAACCTCTTTACACCCCCATCGGGGTTTTGAAGACCACTGCCCCCCCTCCACCCTCTGGACTGCCATTTAATGCCCAACCCAGAGATCGCTTTAGAAATGACTTCACCAAACCACGCAGCCGCTCACAGGATGACTTTTACAAGGTAACCACACAGACTGTCTTCTGGTGTATAGTATGCTGAAGTCAAGGTATTTATTAAAGGCTTTTTTTTGGTTTGTTTGTTTTATGAGTAATCAAAATTGTACTTTCAATCAGTCAATAATGAAAAGTAGCCAAAGGAAAATGAGATTACTGCCTGGTGGTTTTCAGATGATTGTTAATGTTTTTCATTTTAGATAAAGTTATTTTGCTATTGATTTTCTTAACACAAATCAAAGTCAGACCTTACAAAAGTCTGGGATCAGTAGCTCTTTTGTAATAAATGTTAGTGTAATTTAGGATAACTTTTTTAATATATTTAAAATGTAAATTATGTCTGTCATAGCAAAGCTGAATTTTTAGCAGATATTCTATAGGCAATGGCCACGTTTTAGTGTCAACATTTCCTTCAGATTCAGGTTTTTATTACTATCAATGTCGAAACCAGTTGTGCTGCTTTATAGTGTTTTAAATGAAATGTTAAAATTAAAGCATTTATTTGAAATCAAAGTTGATATTTATTATTGATTTAACTGTTGTACATGCATTTACTCCAACATTTGATCGGTTTAATGCATTGTTGCTCAATTAACTAATAAAACTGAACCCAAACTTTTGAACGGTTGTGTAGAATAGTTTATATGATGAGAAATGTGTCAAATTTGAAGGATTAGTTCACCCGAAAAATGAAAAAGCTGTTATTAATTACGGGCCTCACGGTGGTGCAGTGGGTAGCACAATTGCCTCACAGCAAGAAGGTCGCTGGTTCGAGCCTCGGCCTGGTCAGTTGGCATTTCTGTGTGGAGTTTTCATGTTCTCCCCGTGTTGGCGTGGGTTTCCTCCGGGTGCTACGGTTTCCCCCACAAGTCCAAAGACATGTGGTATAGGTGAATTGGGTAAGCTAAATTGTCCGTAGTGTGTGTGGATGTTTCCCAGTGATGGGTTGCAGCTGGAACAGTTGTGCCATAATGTAAGCGGTTCATTCCGCTGTGGCGACCCCAGATTAATAAAGGGACTAAGCCGGGATGAAAATGAATGAATGAATGTTATTAATTACTTACTTTCTTGTCATTTTAATCCCCTGAGACGTTTGTTTATCTTCAGAACACAAATTAAGATATTTAAGGTGAAATCCAAGAGCTCTCTTGATTTTGAACGAGATGTTCAAAGTCCAGAAAAGGAACCAAAAACAGTTCAGTGGGACTTCAGTGGTTCAACAGTTCAACAAGTGGTTACCTTTATTTATTTTTTAACTTTTGCAGCACAAACGTTTTTTGGAGCTTCATATGATTACATTTGACAGGTTCCCATGCTTTTTGATAGTACTTGTATTTCAGACATGGATTCAAAGGCTGGAAAGTACTTAAAAACAAACATAGGTCATTGAAAGTGCTTGAATTAAAATTGAAATAAAATTAGTTTATGGTTTTATTTTAACAGTTGTACTTAATTGTCAAAAACAGAATGATAAAACTGAGAAATTCTTAAATTAAATTAAAATCTTACATTTATATCTTACAAATACATTGACAAGGGATGTACCTTTCATCAATATTTCAGAAACCGCATTTAGATATTACCAGTATTGAATTAAACAAATTTTATTCAAGTTCTTTGAACATGACTGTTAAAATTGGTCAATTTTTAAAAATTACTAATTTTTTTACATTTTTAATGTAAATATTAAGTGTAAGTGAAATGTTAAGTGCAGTAAGGACTTTCATGGTTCTACGTATGCTGGGGTATGAATTACAAAGGTGCTTGATTTAAAATGAATGGTGCTTTAAAAAGTCCTCGAATTTTCTGTTCATGAAAGTGTGGAAACCCTGATTTGAACCACTGCAGTCAGATGAAATGTTTTGACAATGTTTTTGGTTCATTTTCTGGACATCTCATGACATTCTACAGAGGATGAGAGAGCTTGGATTTAATTTAAAATATCTTATTTGTGTTGGAATGCTGAATGAATCTCTCAGGGGACTGACACAACATGAAAGTGAGTAATTAATAACATAATTTTCATTTCGGGGTGAACTAATCCTTTAAGATAGACTGTCAGTTAAATTATTTTATTTCTTAATTGCTTGAAAAGTCACAGCTCGTGGTGTTGAGTTCACTTCAACTTTATGCTAATTAGAGTTGGTTAATATTTACATGCTGTATCAGACAAAGAATCAGCAGCAGATCAAACCATGGAACTGTACAGAAGCACCGCACTAAAATTGGTCAACTGGTGTGAATGATCATGGGGGGGCATCCTGTGTAACAAAAGACCCTTCACTCCTGCCAACTTGTCTGTCTTCATAGACTTACTGTTCTGTTGAGGCTGATGTAATTTATTATGTCAGATATATGCAATCCAAAAGCCTCACGTCAATCAATGCTGGCACCAAAGCCTGAAATAAAAATATTTGCTATCTATTAAAACAATCTATTGGAGATTACTTTGACATTGCAGATTAATATCTTACATATCTTAATATCTTAGTCATATCTTACAAATATTTACATTTGTAATAATTCATTTGTGGTCAGTTTAAATGTATAATCTCTAAACTGGAATATAAAAGAGCCAAAAAGCCGGACAGGTCAGAGGATTCGGGAGGTCTGAACACACAGAATGCCCCTCAGAGAGAGGCAGAAGCAGTGGCTAAATGAACTGGTCTGCTTGCGGAGCATGTTTCCAGAGGTGTAGCTGCTGCTGCTGATATTGATCATGAATATTCTGCAGTTTGTTTAAATATAAACTCACTGTATTTTTGTATCTTCATCATTTGGTTTGACGTCATGAACAGACTCTGTCCGAGGCCGTAGTGACAGTGGTAATCCCCCCAGAAAGGTACACATTCTCTGTCCATTTATTAAAACACCATTGCCACTGAAACACACACACACACACACACACACACACACACACACACACCTACATTCTGACGCCTCAATCACAGTGGTGAGATCATCGTAAATGTACTGTTATACAACACTGATTTTAGATCAGAACCAATCACTCTCAAAATCATACAGTTTTGATGTTTGTACAGTATAGAGCTTCTCTGTTCTGTTAATACAGTTGCGTTTGAATAAATATGACCAAGTTTATATTCCGTAATTGCTGCTATACAAGTCTGTAGAACATCACACTGTGGCCTTTTTTCTGAAAGGTGCTAACATTATACCAATACACACTCCCGAAAACGCTCTCAACAGGGCCATGGTAACATCAGAAAGCAATCTGATTCGGAGTGGACAGAAAAGTCAGAGCAAAATACATGTTTCAAAACTGCCAGTGAAAATGAAAGAAGAAAACAATAGAACTGACATGGTAAGGCTGTAAGGACTGTTTGGAGAGATAGAGAAAGGCGGAGAAGAGAACGGAGTGCCCTTGTTCATTCTCTCATCTGTTTCTTTTGTGGCTGATAGGAACCTGCTGGGCTTGATACACAGAATGATTGAGTTTGTGGTGAGAGAGGGACCAATGTTTGAGGCCATGATCATGAACCGGGAAAAGAACAACCCTGACTTCAGGTGTGTGAGGAGAATTCCATTATACTTGGATTGGCTTGCATTAATTAAAATTATCCTTTTTTCCTCCTCCTTTTTTTTTTCTTTTTCTAAATGCATGTACAAAAAACACATGTGCATAGCATGCTTGCTTTTTGCAGCATATGTAATGGCAGTAATGTGATTGTTTTCAAAAACCTGTACTTTGAAACCCATTTTTAAAGGTCTACACAAACTTCATCGTTGTGTAAACGAACAGCCAAAATGCATAACCTTTTTGTGTTTTAGTATAGTTGTGTGGTATAAATGGGCTTTTACTCTTTTCTTCAGAACCAGTAGCTGCATCACTTCTCTCTTTTTTTTTTTTTTTTTTTTTTTTTTTTTTTTTTTTTTTTTTTT